>JAVJIF010010342.1:0-112808 GCA_038442645.1 Agave tequilana
TTTTCTTTCGCCCCTTTGTTGATGAATTGACAAAAAGGGAGAGAAATATTTGAGAGTTTATATATGCATGTTTATTTATGCATGTCTATTTCTCTTTTAGCAAAAAGGGGGAAAAGAATTTGGTAAGTTTATGCATATTTATTTCCATATTTATGCATATATGTATATTTGGTTTATGCCTTTCATTGAATATCTTTATGTTTATTACTATGCATGAGTTAAGGGGGAGCTTCTATGAAGCTTAACTTAATCCATGCATATATAACTCCATGAGTTTTTGAAATCACCTAGAGGGGGAGTGAATAGGTGATGAGCTAATCTAATGGACAATAATGCGGAATTAAAACTTATATGATGCAAACTAAATCTTCTTAAACTAAACACCAAGTATAACACAAGAGTGTAGCCGGATTCCTGTGAAGGGCTCTGGACTAACTCCTCAAGATTCCTCTAAATAAGAGTTGAGGTGCCGCGTTGGCTCTCTTGGTTGAATACAAGTGTTAGAAAACAATCCCCAAGCATATAACAATTAAGCACACAATATATCAAGCATATAAAGATAAAGACAATATTAGCATGCAAGATATAAAGACAAGTAAGAGATAGAGAGAGCAATCGCAAACACGGGATATTGTTTCGAGATTCGAGCACACTTGCTCTACGTCCCCGCCTTCAACACTTGAAGGATTTCCACTAAAAACGATCCCACCAGATCACTCGGTGCCGCAACACCTACATGGAGTTCCCACTAGAACTCTTGGACTCTCTAGTCCCTCTCTTGTTCCCGAACACACCGCAAGCCCACAAGCTCGCCGAGGCCGCACCTCAAACAAAGAGTTCATACACGAACTTGAAACACCACGAACCCGCAAGTCCGCCTTCTCAAAGTACAAAGTAGAACTTTGGTGATCACAACACTTTGATCACCTAAAATCAATCTCACAATAACACTCCTATAGGATGAATATATCAATGGATAGCTCAAGTATTTGTGAAACAAAGATAGAATGTGTGGAGGAAAACACAAGAAAATCACTTTTGAGAAACTCTTGACAAACTCTCCTTTTGAATGGAAGTATTTGGCTCTTAAATAAGTGGAGAAACCTCTTAAGAGATAGGAAAAACTGGAGCAAAAACCTACTTGAAAACTAGTCTAAAACAGTCCATGATAGCCCCTTTAAATAAACCATCAAAAACTAGCCATTGGGAGCCAAGATGACCTGTCGGTCGACCGCCCGGTCGACCGGCCAACAGTCAGAATTCTGACCGTTGTGCCAGCGGTCGACCGGCGGTCGACCGTGGCAAGGGTACAGAGAGCTGATCTCTCTGTCGGTCGACCGCCCGGTCGACCGGGGCTGTTTCCAGAAAGCAGACACTCTCTGGCGGTCGATCGTGCGATCGACGGCCCATCCTGTGCACGTCGGTCGATCGTTCTGGTCGACGGCTCCTGGTCCAGTTGACCGGTCAGTCGACCGCCAGAGCCTGGCAGGCCATTTATAGGATATAAAACTTAAGTTTTTTATTTAAAATAAAATCCCATAAATTCACGAAAAATCTACAAAAATAGTTTCAGTATAATTCTTTGATAAACAAACATGTTTGAGTAAAATCAAGACATGCAACAAACATTTTGAACTATTTTTGTAACTTAAAATTTGGCTCAAAATAAAAACTGTATTTTTCCCAAATGGTTTTTCTAAAACTTCTAAAAATATAAAAACAAGATATTTTAAACACTTTTAAAGCATGGTGTGTATGGATATGATCCACTACACATAAATGATGAAATATTTATGTTTTTGACAATAAGTACTAATACGGTTTTGGTTAAAAACACATGTATATAATAAACTCCAAAAACCAAACCGGTATTTTGTCAAAATGAAAATCTTTTATGAAAACCTATCTAAATCAAGAGTGTGTGTGTGTGTATATGGTATACTTGAGCAATCCACCAACTATTCTATCCTTACATTTTATCTAAAAATAAAAATCTTAATAAAAACAAACCTAGACACAAGTCTTGATTTTGAAGGTCTTCACTTGAAGTCTTCTTCTCCTCTTGACTTGGTACTTGATGTGGTCTTGATGCATAGGCTCTTGAATCAAACCGTGCTAGCTCCAAAACTTGACTTTAAATCCTTTGTTGAAGCTAAACACCAACTAAGATCTTGATCATAAATCTGAGACTAAATAAATACAAGATCATTAGTACTATAACTATATGAGTTGATCATCATCAAAACTAGAGTGATGGCCTTTGGGCCAACAATCTCCCCCTTTTTGATGATGACAAAACTCATGGAGTTATATATGCATGGATTAAAGCAAAGCTTCTAAGAAGCTCCCCCTTAACTCATGCATCTCAATAAACAATAATATATCGCAATGAAGCACATGAATCTAAACAAACATGTATGCAAATATAAGGAGATAAAACATGCCAATCAAGCATAAAAATCATCAAATTTTTTTCTCCTTTTTGCAAACACAAAACAATATGCATAAACAAAAATCTTTTCCAAAACATGCATATATAATGAAATACTCCGGTCGACCGTGGTAAGGTACAGAGAGCTGATCTCTGCCAGTCTACCGCTCGGTCGACCGGGGCCGTTTCCAGAGAGCAGACACTCTTTGGCGGTCGACCGTGCGGTCGACCGGCCAATCCTGTGCACGTCGATCGACGGCTCCTGGTCCGGTCGACCGGTCGGTCAACCGCCGAGCCTGGCAGGCCATTTATAAGATATAAAACTTGGGTTTTTTATTTAAAATAAAATCTCATAAATTCACGAAAAATCTACAAAAATAGTTTCAGTATAATACTTTGATAAACAAACATGTTTGAGGAAAATTAAGACATGTTACAAACATTTTGAACTATTTTTTAACTTAGAAATTTTGGCTCAAAACAAAAACTGTATTTTTCAAATTGGTTTTTTCAAAACTTCTCCAAATACAAAAATAAGATATTTTAAACACTTTTAAAGCATGGTGTGTGTATGATGATCCATTACACATAAATGATGAAATATCTATGTTTTGATAATAAGTACTAAAACGGTTTTGGTTAAAAACACATGTATATAATAAACTCCAAAAACCAAACCGGTATTTGTCAAAATGAAAATTCTTTATGAAAACCTATCTAAATCAAGAGTGTGTGTGTGTATGGTATACTTGAGCAATCCACCAACTATTCTATCCTTTACATTTTATCTAAAAATAAAATCTTAATAAAAACAAATCTAGACACAAGTCTTGATCTTGAAGGTCTTCACTTGAAGTCTTCTTCTCCTCTTGACTTGGTACTTGATGTGGTCTTGATGCATAGGCTCTTGAATCAAACCGTGCTAGCTCCAAAACTTGACTTTAAATCCTTTGTTGAAGCTAAACACCAACTAAGATCTTGATCATAAATCTGAGACTAAATAAACACAAGATCATTAGTACTATAACTACATGAGTTGATCATCATCAAAACTAGAGTGATGGGCCTGGGCCAACAATCTCCCCCTTTTGATGATGACAAAACTCATGGAGTTATATATGCATGGATTAAAGTAAAGCTTCTAAGAAGCTCCCCCTTAACTCATGCATCTCAATAAACAATAATATATGGCAATGAAGCACATGAATCTAAACAAACATGTATGCAAATATAAGGAGATAAAAATGCCAATCAAGCATAAACTCATCAAATTCTTTCTCCTTTTTGCAAACACAAAACAATATGCATAAACAAGAAATCTTTTCCAAAACATGCATATATACTGAAATACTTCTCCCCCTTTTTGTCAATCATCAACAAAGGGGTGAACACAAATCAATCAATACAAGATATATGCGATATACATTCATGAAGAGGAAGACGTTAAGTTAACTTTCCTACATATATGCATTACATGAAGAAGGGATGACAAGCCCTAACTCACATAACGCATAATATGCAAAGCATAAGAGGAGACGTGAAGCTCCCCCTACACACGTGTACCGCATAAAAAAGAGTTGTCAAGCTCCTCAATATAAGATACACTCAACATGAATCTATATGTAGAAGAGATGTTAAGCTCTCCTTGCATATAGGCAATATAAATCAAAACATTTTTAAATCAATTTTTATAATACAAAAAAAAATTTACGATATCATTTGTAAATAAAACATGTACCAATTGAAATCAAAAACTTTCTAAGATACAAATTGTACCTAAACAATATCAAATTTTGAAATTCTTCTTTTCAACAAATCAAGATATCACAAGATATAGTTACCATATGAAGAAGAAATATTTGTGATACTAAATAGAAATTGAAACATTTTTGCATTTGATACCAATGAAAAATATGGATACCAATTGAAATAAGTAGATCAATCGATACCAATTGAAGTATATTGTACATTTTGATATCGATAAAAATACCAAATGAAAATAATGCATAAGCTTATATAAAAAGTATCAATTGAGAAATTAATTGAAAAATAAGATTTGAATTAAGCTTAGCATAAACATATGTTGTGCTTTAAACATGTAAATATCTTGTAAAGCAAGCACTACCAATGAAGAATAAATAACTAGTTAAATTAATTTTAAAAACTAGTTAAAGATCCTTCAAAACATGAAATCAAATCATATGTTTTTCATAAATCATACCAAATACACAAGAGTTGATACTCGAAATCGATAAAGCTCAAAATTTCTCATGAAAACAATGTCATGAGTAAACAAATGAAATATGAGTGCACAATAATCATGTAAGTAGTGTTTTTCATGAAAATAGTCAATTAGGCTCAAAAACATCAATCAAGTGAAAAACATAAAAATTCATTTTATTACAAAAATCATAAAAATCATGAAAATTATTTTTCATTTAAAAATAAACTTCTAGGTATATGTATGATTTATCAAAAGCTAACAACATGCATACATATCCCAAACATAAAAAAAGTCCATAATGTATTTGCATGAAGGCAAGTGACTCAAAGGGGCATACATGTATATTTATTAGATTTGAATACAAAATACATATACATGAAGTAAAATATGAAAATAGGCAAAATAAGTGTAAATGAGGAAATCATCAAAAACTAGGCTATACATGTGCATATAGTGAGTACAAATGAACAATGAGTGCAAATGTATATGAATCAAATGTTGCTCACTACTTGTACACGTAAATACACAAGTTTTGACAAAAACTACATTTAAACAAGTTATATACCTCATGAAGCACAAAACAAATAAAACATGAACATGCTAAAAATATCATATATGAAAAAGGCATATAAATAAATTAGGAGTTTTAGAGATAGTACCAACACATGAACTATACTCTAAATCTCCAAAACATGGTGGTTGTCCCACCAAACCTCCTGATAGCGGTGTATCAAATGTGTGTCCATCAAGTCCATGCATCTACCATCAAGGCACCAAATCTCTCACGTCGTGTGAGAGCCTGGACCTACATCAAATACATAAGGTGGGGACTTTGGTACCCATTTTCTTTTGGGTCCATGAGAGTTAGTATTGTAAGGAACCCAAACTTTCTTGTTAGCAAAATTTAAAGCATTTATCTTATCATAACAAAATTTTGTTAAATGGCCTTTGCGGCCACAATGTGTACACTGTACACTCTAGGATGCATATGTGTATGAGTGTGGTCATGGTGTGCAAAATGTGCATATGTGGTTATGGGTGTTGTGCATGAACATGGGGAACTTATTTCTTTTGAAATAAGGATTCCAATCTTTTATGGTTGAAAGCACAATTGCTCAAAGTTGAGCTTAAACAATCAATTCTATTTTTCAAAATTTAACTTCATTTTGGTTAATGGTGGTATGTAAAGCATGATGAGAATGAGAATCATTTTTCTTATTCTTTTTAGAAACATTTTCTTTTAATTTTCAACAATTTTTCTTTTTTAAGAGTTGTTTTCATTCAAAGCAACTTCTTTTTTTTTTTCACCAAAAAAATTTTATTTTTCAAAGAAGTGTTTCCTTCACAAAGATCATTCAATTTAGAAAGTAAGGAAACATTTTCATTTTTCAAACTTTCATTATTTTTTCAAAGCTTGCAATTTTATTTTTAAAAGACTCATTTTCTTTTAAAACATTTTCAAATCTAGTTTGAAAAGAATCCTTTTCTTTTAACATGCAATCAATTTATTTTTCATTTTCTTATTATCCTTTTAAGCATGTCATATTTTTCAAGAAGTTGTTGACAAAATGATTCAAGCTCATCATAAGACATATCAACATCTTCATCTACCTCGGATTCGGTAGTTACCTCAAGGGAGTTATCCCTTGGACCATGTAGCATACGTTGGAAGCGTCACTTCCAACATCCGAGTCGCTTCCGCCATAGTATTGTTCTTTTTCGCCAAGGGAGAGTATGGTATTCCAAACTATAAAAGCGAATCAATGTTAGCAACCCTACATAAATAATCATTGTTTAGGGTACTTTTCAAAGTATGAATGGCTTTTGAGTTAGCCTCAATATACTTGCTATTGTTAATATATGAATCTTTAATAGTATCAAGATAAACATGAATGCCTAGGCCTTTGAGGTACATAGACATCTTAACCTTTCAAGTTTGGATGTAAGAATGTCAAAAGTGGAAGGTGACATGAAATCCATAGTGTGTGTACAAATATTGTGATTAGCTATAAATGAGGATCTTTAACTCTAGGTTGTTAGACCCAAATCAAGAGCACTTGGCTCTGATACCAATTGAAATCACCTAGAGGGGGGTGAATAGGTGATGAGCTAATCTAATGGACAATAATGCGGAATTAAAACTTATATGATGCAAACTAAATCTTCTTAAACTAAACACCAAGTATAACACAAGAGTGTAGCCGGATTCCCCGTGAAGGGCTCTGGACTAACTCCTCAAGATTCCTCTAAATAAGAGTTGAGGTACCGCGTTGGCTCTCTTGGTTGAATACAAGTGTTAGCAAACAATCCCCAAGCATATAACAATTAAGCACACAATATATCAAGCATATAAAGATAAAGACAATATTAGCATGCAAGATATAAAGACAAGTAAGAAATAGAGAGAGCAATCGCAAATACGGGATATTTGTTTTGAGGTTCGAGCACACTTGCTCTACGTCCCCGCATTCAACACTTGAAGGATTTCCACTAAAACGATCCCATCGGATCACTCAGTGCCGCAACACCTACAAGGAGTTCCCACTAGAACTCTTGGACTCTCTAGTCCCTCTCTTATTCCCGAACACACCGCAAGCCCACAAGCTCGCGAGACCGCACCTCAAACAAAGAGTTCACACACGAACTCAAAAACACCGCGAACCCGCAAGTCCGCCTCCTCAAAGTACAAAGTAGAACTTTGGTGATCACAACACTTTGATCACCTAAAATCAATCTCATAATAACACTCCTATAGGATGAATATATCAACGGATAGCTCAAGTGTTTGTGAGAAAAACAAGGATGGAATGTGTGGAGGAAAACACAAGAAAATCACTTTTGAGAAACTCTTGATAAACTCTCCTTTTGAATGGAAGTATTTGGCTCTTAAACAAGTGGAGAACCTCTTAAAAAGATAGGAAAAACTGGAGCAAAACCCACTTGAAAACTAGTCTTAAACAGCCCATGATAGCCCCTTTAAATAAGCCATCAAAAACTAGCCGTTGGGAGCCAGGCTGACCTGTCGGTCGACCGTCCGGTCGACCGGCCAACGGTTAGAATTCTGACCGTTGTGCCAGCGGTCGACCGCCGGTCGACCGCTGCAAGGGTACAGAGAGCTGATCTCTCTGCCGGTCGACCGCCCGGTCGACCGGGGCCATTTCCAGAGAGCAGACACTCTCTGGCGGTCAACCGTGCGGTCGACCAGCCTATCCTGTGCACGTCTGTGCACGTCGGTCGACCATTCCGGTCGACCGGCTCCTGGTCCGGTCGACCGGTCGGTCGACCGCCAGAGCCTGGCAGGCCATTTATAGGATAAAAACTTGAGTTTTTTATTTAAAATAAAATTCCATAAATTCACGAAAAATCTACAAAATAGTTTCAGTATAATACTTTGATAAACAAACATGTTTGAGTAAAATAAAGACATGTTACAAATATTTTGAACTATTTTTATAACTTAGAAATTTTGGCTCAAAACAAAAACTGTTTTTCCAAATTGGTTTTTCAAAACTTCTCCAAATATAAAAACAAGATATTTTAAACACTTTTAATGCATGGTGTGTATGGATATGATCCACTACACATAAATGATGAAATATCTATGTTTTTGACAATAAGTACTAAAACGGTTTGGTTAAAAACACATGTATATAATAAACTCCAAAAACCAAACCGGTATTTTGTCAAAATGAAAATTCTTTTATGAAAAACCTATCTAAATCAAGAGTGTGTGTGTATATGGTATACTTGAGCAATTCACCAACTATTATATCCTTTACATTTTATCTAAAATAAAATCTTAATAAAAACAAACCTAGACACAAGTCTTAATCTTGAAGGTCTTCACTTGAAGTCTTCTTCTCCTCGTGACTTGATACTTGATGTGGTCTTGATGCATAGGCTCTTGAATCAAACTGTGCTAGCTCTAAAACTTGACTTTAAATCCTTTGTTGAAGCTAAACACCAACTAAGATCTTCATCATAAATCTGAGACTAAATAAACACAAGATCATTAGTACTATAACTACATGAGTTGATTATCATCAAAACTAGAGTGATGGGCCTTTGGGCTAACAGTTTTGTCATCATCAAAAAGGGGGAGATTGTTGGCACAAAGGCCCATCACTCTAGTTTTGATGATGATTAACTCATATAGTTATAGTTTACTAATAATCTTATATTTATATAGTTTCAGTTGTTGACCAAGATATTAGTAGGTGTTTAGCTTCAACAAAGAAATTTGGAGCTTAAACATGTTGATTCAAGAGATCGCATGTCAAGATCGCATCTAGCACTCGGTTAGAGTCAAGCTCGTTGGATCATGTTTGGATCGGGTCGTCTTGAAGATAAGGATCGACAAGAAGACGTCAGTTTGTATTTAGTTTATTTGAGTTTAGATCTTGTGTTAAGGTAGATAGTGTTGATATGCTCAAGTTCACACACATAAGTTTAAAGTTTGGTTTTTGGTTTAACTGGTTTTGAATTTCATATCAAAAACTTAGATATATATCTTATATGTAAATTGGATTCTATCCATATACAATATGCTTCAAATTTGTTTCAATATCATGTTTTTGTATTTATACAAGTTTTGGAGAAAACAGTTTTTCATTTCAAAAATTCAAGTTTTGAAAAATACGGATTTTGTGTTAAGCCTAATTTCTATATCACAAAAATAGTACAAATAGTTTGTAATATTGTTGACTTTTGGTCACACACATTTGTTATTCAAAGATCTTACAAGAACTTATTTTTATAGAATTTATGTGATTTTATGGGATTTAATTTGTATTAAATTAACCAAGTTTTCAGCCTATAATTTCCCAGCCAGACACACTGGCGGTCGACTGGACCAGGAGTCGGTCGACCGGACCGGTCGACCGATGTGCATGTAAACGTGCACATGTCCAGCTTAAAAGGCCGGTCGACCGCTCGGTCGACCGACTGAAAGCACCCAACTCACGGGTGCTGGCCAGTTGACCGGGCGGTCGACCGAAGGCTTGGCTCGGTTACCGGAGATTCTACGGTCAGAAAAATGACTGTTGGCCAGTCGACCAGGAGATCGACCGGAAGGGCATTTCTGCCCTTTCTTGCTGCCAATGGATAGAATTTTGAGAGGGTTATAAATACCCATCTCTTGGGTTGTTTTCTATAAGAATTTCAAGAGCAAAATTTTTCATCTTTACAAGTGTTTTAGCAGTAAGTTTTAAAGAGTTTTTGGGCTATAAAGATTTATCTTATTTTGTTTTCAAGGGTTGGAAAATCAAGGAAAAGAGAGTCTTTGAGAAAATTGTTTTGATCTTCATTACTATTTCATTCTAGTATTTGTCAAGTGTTTTTCTTTGTGATTTGTTTTCCAAACACCTTGTTTTCTCAGACTTGAGCTATCATCTCTATCCTATCTATAGGATCTTGTTTTTGTGGGGAAATTAGTTTGCGGTCTATTGAGACCACCAAGAGTTGTTTGTGATCTTTGTGGTCACCAAAAGTTGTAATCTTTCTTTGTTTTGGATTTGTGTCCATCCCTCTTGTGTAGAGGTGATTGAGATTGTGATTCGGGTTTGTGGTTATCCCTCTTGTGAAGAGGTAACTGTGGTTGGTTTGACTTTGTGCCTTATGCCTCTTAGTGAACAGGTGATTGTTGTTTGGCTTAGTGTCTTATCCCTCTTGTGTGAGGTGATTATTGTTGTGCCTAGCCTCTTGTGTAGAGGTTATTTTGTTGGAGAGACGAGTTGTGTACCCCTAGTTTGTATTTACCAAATCCTCAGTGGAGGTTCACTGTATGGGAGGTCCTGTGTAGACGTATAATAAAAATCCTTCTGTGTGAAGGCGGGAACGTAGAGCAGTGGCTCGAACCTTGAAACATAACTCGCTGTTTGCGAATTATCCACTATCTCAAAACTCTCTCTCTTATATCTTGCGTTGCGTCATATTGTTGATATCATATATATGCTTGTATTGTTTGTGTTCCTTACTAGTGTTGAACCAAGAGAGCTTCATATAGCACCTCAACTCATATTTAGAGGAATTTAGAGGATATAGTTTAGAGCCCGTCGCCAGGAATTCGACTACACTCTTTGGTTACACTTAGTAAGTTGCAATTAATTTTTAATTCCACATCATTTGTCATTAGATTAGCCATACACCTATTCACCCCCCCCCCCTCTAGGTGTATTTTCACATTCCAATAGTGCCCTTAAGATATCTAATAATGCGCTTTACCGCAATTAAGTGAGACTCTTTAGGACAAGATTAAAATCTAGCACATAGACACACACTAACATAATAAGCGGCCTACTAGCCGTCAAATAAAGTAAACTACTGATCATGCTTCTATAAAGTTTAATGTCTATACCTTGTTCATCTTTGTCAAACTTAGTAGTAGTGGCCATAGGAGTCTTACTTAATTTTACATCTTCAAGTCCATATCTCTTGATGAGTTCTCTTGTGTACTTGGCTTGATTTATGAAGATCCTATTACTCCTTTGCTTGATTTGGAGGACAAGAAAATAGTTTAGCTCTCCCATCATAGACATCTCAAACTCGTTCTTTATGCATGATTCAAATTTTTTACAAAGCTTTTCATTAGTGGTTCTAAAAATAATATCATCAACATAAATTTGAATACTTAGATATCACTATCTACATGCTTTGTAAACAAAGTGGTGAACTTGACCTTTACAAAAAATCGTTTGAAATTTAAAAAATTGAAAGTCTTTCATACCAAGCTCTTAGAGCTTGTTTTAAATCATATAAAGTTTTATCAAGTTTGTACACAAAATCCGGATATGTAGGATTAATAAACCTGGAGAGTTGTTCAACATACACTTCTTATTCTATAAAACTATTTTAAAATACAATTTGAAAAAGTTTGAAATTTTATAAGAAGCAAAAGCAAGTGTCATCCGTATGGCTTCAAGTCGTGCTACGGGTGCAAAGGTTTCCTCAAAATCAATACCTTCAATTTGGGTATAACTTTGGACCACTATCCCAGCTTTATATCTAATAACATTACCTGACTCATCCAACTTATTCCTAAAGATCCATTTAGTACTAATAGTTAGTCTATCATGGGGTCTAAGAATAAGATGCCAAACTTGGTTGCACTTAAATTGATTGAGCTCTTCTTGCATTGCAAGCAACTAATATGAATCGATATCGGCTTCGAGGATGTTTTTGGGCTCAATGTGTGAAATAAAAGCAAAATGCCCACATAAATTATAGAGTTTGGATCAAGTGTTACCCCTTGAATACATCACCTATAATGAGGTCCTTGGGATGATTTGAAGCAAATCGCCAATCCTTTGAAAGTAGTTGTGTTGGCTCCACTTTAACCTCTTGAACTTCATCTTGTACATCAATCATTAGCTTTTCTTATTCTATAGGTGAGTACTTCAAGGTTATCTTCTCCATGTCTTCACCTAAGGAATCAATCTCTACAACATTCTTCACAAAAGCATTAGATTCCTCAAACTTGACGTGTATAGATTCTTCAATAGTCAAAGTAGATCTATTGTAGACTCTATAAGCCTTACTACTATTTGAATACCCAACAAATATGGCCTCATAAGATTTGACAACAAATTTTTCTAAATTGTCTTTAGTTTTTAAAACAAAGCATTTACAACTAAAAACTTTAAAGTAAGAAATATTAGGTTTTCTCAAATAGTAAATTTCAAATGAAGATTTGGAAGTATTTTTAAAAAATAAATTCTATTTATGATGTGTTACGGCCTTGGCCCATAAGTATTGAAGGAGTCTGTATTCATTTATCATTGTCTTAGTCATTTCTTAAAGAGTACGATTCTTCCTTTCAATGACCCTATTTTGTTGTAGAGTTCTAGGACATGATAGTTCATATTTGATTTTATGTTCTTCACAATAGGTGATAAAGGAGTGGTTAATGAATTCACCACCTCTATCACTTCTCATACGTAAAATCAAAAAAATTTTTTTTTTCAACTCTTTTTCTAAATACTTGAAAATGTGAAAAGGCTTAATCTTTGTGTTCTAAAAAGAAAACCCATCTAAAACAAGAAAAATCATCAATCAAAACAAAGACAAAACGATTTTCACTTAGACTTTTGATTTTAGTTAGACTAAACAAATTCATGTGAATTAACTCCAAGGGTCTTGATGTCATGATAACCTTGATTGTTTTGAAAGAGGCATGGTTTATTTCCCAAGTTGGCACACATCGCAAATGCAGTTCTCAAATTTCAAATAAGAAATACCTTTCACCACTTCCTTATTATTGATTCTAGATAGATGGTCAAATGAAATATGGCCTAGTCTCTTATGCCATAACTAAGAGTCTTCATTAAAGGCATTTAAACATGTAGTGGCATTGTAAATTTGACATATCAATCATGTACACATAATTTCATGAAAACCGATAAGTACACATGCATTGGTTTGTCTATCCAAAACATTGCCAAGCTAAATCATGAAAAATCACTTTGAAATCTCTATCACAAAGTTGACTAATACTCAAGAGGTTATGCTTGAGACCATCAACTAAAACAACATTTTAATTAAGAGAGATGAGCTAATTGTAATGTTACCTATACCGATAATTTTTCCTTTGAAATCATCTCTGAAGGTGATGGTGCCAACTTCATGGTACCTTGATAGGGTTGCAAAATTGTTGATATCCCAAGTCATACACCTTGAGCAACCGCTATCAAGATACCACCGCTCCTTACGTCTTAGAGCCTTGATGTGTACCTATATCAAGTAACAAATTGGTTGATTTTGGTACCCAAATTTTCTTGGGTCCTTAACGTTAGCATTTTGAACCAAAATGTGATCATTTGAATCATTTATTTTATCAAAGCAAAATTTGTCTAAGTGACCTTTTCGGCCACAATAAGTGCATGAATAAACTCTACCATAAATAAAAGCATGATGAGAGTGTGGAATGTGAACTTGTTTGGTATGTGTAGTATGTCTAGCATGATGTGTATGTAAATATTGTGATTTAGGAGTGTGGATATGTGTAGTATGATGAGCATGTGTGGTATAAACATGTTTCTTTGGAGTAAGTTTCTTAGGAAATATTGCCTCCAATCTAGCTTTATCAAACTCACATTTCTTTAATACATCTCCTAAAGAATTAATTTTATCGTTTAGAATAGAAATCTCATTTTTATCAATTAATAGAAATTTTAATTTGCATGAAATTTTATATGCATCAAAATCTTTTTTGTGGATAAAGTGTGGAAGAGAAATCATCTTTTTCTTTAGAAAGAATACAATTTATTTTGAAGGATTTCATTTTCTTTTTTTTAAATACTTTTTTTTTAAGGAAATCATAGTTGTTAGACAACTCTTCAAAAGCCTCGCCCAATTCATCCATCGTTAATTCACAATCGTCAAGTGAGGGTTCGGATGTTACCTTAGGTGTGTTATCATTAACCATAAAACACACATGTGCCGTATCCACTTCTTCATCGGTTTCACTCTCCGAGTCCTATGTAGCCTTGAAAGCCTTCTTTTTGTAGGGCTTCTTGGAGGTTGAAGGTTTACTTTTGGTCTCCGGATAATCCACAATCATGTGGCCTGGCTTCCGGCAATTGTAGCATATAACCTTCTTGGCTTCTTTCCCTTGCCATCTTCTTCTATTGTTAAACTTGGCCTTATTGTATATCCTCCTTATATTTTTCACTAGGAGTGAGAATTCTTCATCATCCTCTTCTTCATCATCATCGTCGGAGATGGTGGGAATGGATTTGAAAACGATCACTTTCTTCTTTTGTGGTGACATCTCTTCTCTTGTCTTCCTCTAATTTCATAGGTCTTAAGGTTTCTTATAAGACCGATGAGCTCCATCTCTTCTTTGTCATTTAGCTCCTTAATGTAGTAGCCTTGACTTTCCATGAGGGTGAAAGTGCCCGAATGACCTTCCTTAACATTTTGATCATTGTCAATGGCATCAACTAAAGAAGCAAAACCATTAGTTATTTTAGTAAATCTTGTTATCATGTCATCAATAGTGTCATTATCATGCATGGTGAAATTTTCATATTGGGAATGTAAGAGATCAATCTTTGCTCTCTTAACTTGTGATGTTCCTTCATGTGTGACTACTAGATGTGTCCAAATCTTGTAGGCGGATTTACAATGGATGATCCTAGCAATATCATCATTGTTCAAAGCTTGAAATAAGGCATAGTGTGCATTAGCATTTGCATCAAACTCCTTAGTGGCAATGTCGGACCAAGTGTCCTCATCACCAATGGGTACACTAAAGGATTTAGTCACCGCTTTTGCAACCTGGCTTCCTAAGGATTGCAAAAATATGGTCATCTTAACCTTCCATATAAGAAAGTTAAGGCCATCAAACTTAGGAGGGGTCTTAATAACTTCGGCCATTTTTACTCAAGTGGATGAAGATGAATTTGTTAACGAAGTGATTAGCAATTAAGATCTCTCTAAGATTGTTAAGCCAAAAACTAGAGACCAAGACTCTTATACCAAATGAAATACACGTAGAAGAGGGGTGAATAGGTGTTTTGCTAATCAAATATAATTTTAAAACTACTTATGATGAATTATACAAACGGTCACTCAGAATAAGAATTGAAGCCGAATTCCTTGTGAAGGGCTCTAGAACTTCTCCTCTTTGATTACTCTAAATAATGAGTTGAGGTGCTCAATTGCCTCCTTGTTGAGATAAGTATAGACTGGTAGTGAATATGATGGAATGAAAGTAATTATAGAATGTAAGATGAACAATTACAGAAGTATGAAAAATGAAAACAATAGAGAGCACGACAGAGGCAATCGCAAACACAAAGGAATTTATTCCGAGGCTCGAGCCACCGCTCTACGCCCCCACCTTCACCACTATGAAGGATTTCACTATCCTCTAAGGGATCTTCCACAAAGGGACCTTATACAAAGAAATTACAACTTGGTCTACACAAGACTGGAGTACACAACTTCACCAGCTCAATCCTCTACACAAAAGATAGCACAAAGCTAATTGAGATTATAAAGCACTTGGTGATCTAATAAGATCACAAACACTCTCTCTTATAACTTCCTATAGAGTGGAATGTGAAGTGTTGCTTAAGAATTTAAGTGAGAAATGAAATTCAGTTACAAAGAATAGAGTAGTTTTAAAATCAACTAAAAATAGGTTTGAAAAGAAAGAACATAGAGATTGAAAGCTAGAAAAACTTTCTTCTTTTGAAATAAACTTGAAAAGTTGTAAACTTGTGTGTTCATCTTGTCTAAAACTAAAACCAATGACTCAAATATATAGGCAATGAATAAATATCATTTATAAATCATATCAGGTCATTTAGGTGTGTTAGGTACTTGGAAGCCAAAAATGCCCATTGGAATCCATTGAAAACAAAACAGATTCAAAAACTAACCGTTATGACCATATGGCAGCCTGTCGGTTAACCGGTCAGTCGACCGACAGGTCATCCAGAAAAAAGTCGTTGGCTCCGGCCGACTGGGTGGTCGACCGCTCAGAAGTTTAAAAAAGAAAAACTAAATTGTCGGTCGACTAGGTCAGTCGACCGACCCTAACCGAGAGTTAGGGTCTCTCAGTCGGTTGACCGATGGCGACCGTAAGGGTTAGCGGTCGGCTGGTCGGTCGACCGACAACGTGAACAAACGTGCACATCCCTTTGCCAAAGGCCTGGTCAACTGGGTGGTTGACCATTCTGGCCTACAATGGGTACCGGTCGACCGGGTGGTCGACCGTTTGGTCTGAAATAGTTATTATGAAAACTTTTGAGTTTGAAATATTTTTCTAAATATTTTGTATTGGTATATGGGTAATGTAGTAATGTATAGGTGATGAAATACATGTTTTAAACTTTTTATAAAATTTTGGAAAAATTAAGAAACTTGTATCAAAACCAAACATGTAAAATACCAATACTACCAAAACTTGTATTTTTTTGAAATCGTGTATTTTGTGTGTGTAACTTCTTGAGCGTCACTACTTTATTCTACACTTTAACAAACAAATATCTTACAAGGATCTAGGTGACTATAAGATCTTCAACCAGGCTTCTCCATTAGCGACGTTGAGTGTTTTGAGTTTTAAACCCGTATTTGAATCTTCTTGTGTCTTCAACACCTTCCTTTAGAGGAAGAAAACTCCTTGAATCCTTAGAACCCTGAAATATACTTAAACACTTGAACTTGATTGGTACAAATAACCGCATATGTTTTGTTATCATCAAAATCATAAAAGTGGGTGATTGTAACCTTGGGCCAAAGGAGTTAGTGGTGATTAGGGTTTTGATGGAGAAATGAAGGTGAAACGAGAAGGAAATGGAGTTGTTTTGGAGTTGGAGTTTAAAGGAGAAGGGAAAGGATTAGGGTTAGAATTTTTTTTTTGTAAAATGTAAAGGGGAGGAAGGTGCTTGGCCGGCCTTGGTAATGTGAGAGGAGTGATGAGTGGATTGGGATATTTTGGAGGAGATATTCTGGTGGAATGTAGTAGAAGAATGTAGAAGTGTTTAGAAGTTGTTGGAAGGAAAAGGAAGGGGAAAAAAGAAAAAGGAAAATAAAAAGGAAAAAGGATAAAAAGAATTAGAATAAAAAGAAGAAATAATTTGAATGATGGAATCCCTGGGTTTAGTAGCAGATGCGGAAAATTTTCGAAAAATACCGGAAACGTTTGAAAATCAAGTATCTTGAAAAGCTTCACAAAAATTCTAAAAAATCAAAAATATTATACTGAGGATCATGATGAAATCAGATTCAAGAAATTCAATTTTTTTAATTAAAAATCTTGGAATCTATCATCGATACCTTTGGATACCGAATCTAGCCGGATTTTGATAAATTCAAAAAAATTCTAAAAAATGTATTAAGATAGTAAATATTATTCTAAGAAAAAATGTGAAAGAAGTTTCTAGAAATTTGATTCCGTTTGTAATTTAAAATCCTAGAATCAAATGGTGGTACCGATCAATCCTGATTTTGGAGATGTTAATAAAATAATTCTAAAAATTTCTAAAAAATCAGGAAAATTCTAAAATATTGGAAAACAGTATTTGAAATTGAAATCGGTCAAATCTAACTACCAGAAAGTTTAAATCGAGCAATACACTAGGAACAGGTCCCGATTCAGACTAGGGCTGACTTCGAGTCCACGAATCTAAATCTAATGCAAAAAAATCACATAATTAATCATAAAACAAAACAAATATGAGAAAAAATTGAAAAATATGATCAAAAAATCTGAATACGTATCTTAGTACGTATTCTTGGAACGGGGTGTTTGATCGAGGGAAAACCGCACATAAAAAGTATATGTTTTGAAATTAGAAGTTAAAATGTGTGTGTTTTGGCTTTCTCGATACTTCCGTTATAGCATAGAGGCTAAAACGAGTCGAATTCACAAGGACGGGAGGCAGTTTTACCGGAATGTTCACGTGTGTGTTAAAAGTTCTTCAATGTTTGAAAGAATGAAAACAAAGGAAAATAAAGAATGAAAAAGAGAAGTATGGTGAAACACAAAGAAGTGGGAAACATAGAAAAGAAGATATTTATGATTTTTGATATTTCTAAAATAAAGTGAAAAAGAAAGAAAACGCATGGTTACTAACTACTAATAACTCCACCAACATGCTAACCTCTTAATGATAGTTGCCTCACATGTATCACTGGCCATCACTAGTCTTTGGTTCAAGAGCTTTTCAAAGCATGACCCATATGTTAACTCATTACATCCAAACTCAACAAAACAAGTGCAAGCTACACTTAAACCATCAAACTAAACAAGAGTAAGCATGGAGTAAAGTAATGTTAGCTTGTTAGAGAGTTAGGATGTTAGAGTCTTAGATCCATTATCATGAGCCATCAATGGCTCTTGCAAGAGTAAGGCCAAGTAGAAGCTATTAGATTCATGTGGATTATCAAGTAAGAAGTTAGACTAGTTAGTGGTTAGAACTTAGTTGCCATGAGAGAAAAGATTAGCTAAACATGTAAAAGAAGTTAGAGAGAAGAAAATAAAGAAAGATAAAGAGAGAACCTTTCATAGATTGTCACTTTCTATTACAAGAACTCTTACTTTCCAACCATATACCACTCTCTCTCCAATTACAAGATCTATAAGAAATGGAAAATACAAAGAAAGAAGAAGAATTAACCTAAACTAAACTACCCTAAACTACAACATGGAAAGAAACTACCCTAACTCTCTTATCTCCTCCTCTTCAGAACCCCAGGGGGTATTTATAGGCACCAGGGGAAAGGGGGCCAGAGGGACAACCCCTGGCCCAAAGCACGGGTGCGGCCGTACTTGTACAGTCGCAGAAATGCGTCATAGCCGTGTTTTCGTAGCTCTTCTAGAGCTGCGCGTGGCGCTTGCTGCCGCGCGCTGTCACGTCTGTCCCCTGTTGGTTGCAGGTCCCGGTTTCTGGTTTTGGGCCCCTAGTTTTGACGAATCAGCTCTCCAAATCAATAGCTATATTATAGGCTTTTAATCACCCATTAAATGGTGATTTAGGGTCTTCTTCTTCATTGCACACCATGGACCTAGAAACATGCAAGAGAGGCGTTATTAGCAGAATTTAATATTAAAAAATGTGAAGATATGGTGTGAAATATGCAGGTTTAGAGACTAATCACACCCCCACACTTATCTTTTGCTCGTCCTGAGCAAAACAAAAACTAAAAGAATTATTACACCACTTTCGCAGGAGACGCGATTTCACTGAGCATGTGCAATAAGCCGTTAAACCTCTAAGTTTTCCCTAGAGGAGGAGTTTTGTCTCCTGAGGATTTTCAGCGGATTACACCCATAAAATCCATAAAGAAAGAAATCAGATGTTAGTATTTTGAAAACGCATTTTTGAAGTAGAGAAAAGTGTTGAAATATTTTTGCGAAAATATAAGTGATTCAAGGTCATAGGTTAACCAGAAATTAATCTTCCTTAAAGTAAGACGAAATGCAAAATCTTGTTATAAATGAAATGTAAGAATTTAAAATTGAATCGACTCCTTGATCTTTCATAAAACTCTTAGAAAAATATGCACTTTATGAACTATGAAAATTTTTGGGATATTGACTCAAACTTTCATGCCATTGATTTGTGTATATTTATTTTTTTTCTTTTTCTTTTTTTTCCTTTTTTTCCTTTTCTTAGTTTTCTTTGGCTTTCTTATTTACCCGGGTAGTGAGCATTTAGCCAGTGACTCCCAAACCAGATGATCATAGGGCACTACATGAGAAAACATCCCTCGGACGTAAGGACTCGAGTAAACAAGACCACAAAACTAAAGGCGATTATTTTAATTTTGTCCACCGTTTTAGGTGTGAATAATCATTCTTCCTGAGGCATAATTACCCAACTTCAATAAGTGATTTTTATTGTCATTATTCATTTTTTTTAATATATTTTTTATGGCATTTTCAGTCTTTGTTTCAATCCCAAAAATTATGTAAGTGTGAAGTGCATAAGTCTAAGGTAAAAAATTAAGATCAAATTATCTTTCCAATCTTACTTTCTTATCCTAAAATTTAAACAAGATCTATTATTTTGACTCAGTTTAAAATTTCATAATTTTAGGTCTTCCTAATTCCTAAGATAATCTTAATTTTCTTAAAAATAAATCAAACCTATTTATCTTGTTTCAAAATGTTTTGTAAAAAGAAAAAGAAAAGTTTTAAGAAAAGAGAAAAGTTTTTATACAAAGAAAATTTTAAAAAGTTCCTAAAAAAAGAAATGTAAAAGAAAGAAAATTTAAAACTACCTATGTTAGTAAACCCTTCCCCATACTTATCTCATGCATTGTCCTCAATGCATCATGAATGTGTATATACTGAAACAAATGGAGAGGGAAGGAAAATTACCTCATGGTGGAGGCTCCGGTGGTGGTCTGACTGGGCCAAGCGTTGCTACCCAATCAAGATATCGTAGATCTTGTAGAAACCCACCAGTGACCTCTCTAATACGACCCAGTAAAATGTTAATTGAATGAATGGTCTTATTTAAAAAATTATCCAGACTTTGATGGGGACCAAATGGCTATTCATGTACCTTTATCTTTGGAAGCTCAAATGAAAGCCCGTTTACTTATGATTTCTCATATGAATCTCTTGTCTCCAGCTATTGGAGATCTTATTTATGTGCCGACTCAAGATATGCTTATCAAACTCTATGTATTAACGATTGAAAATCGACAGGGTATTTGTGCAAATAGGTATAATTCATATAATTACGGAAACTATCAAAATAAAACAGTTGAGAATAATAACTATAAATATATGAAAAAGAAAGAATCATATTTTTGTAGTTCCTATGATGCGCTTGGAGCTTATCGGCAGAAACGAATCATTTAGATAGTCCTTTTTGGCTCCGGTGGCAACTAGATCAACGCATCATTGGCTCAAGAGAAGTTCTCATCGAAGTTCAATATGAATCTTTTGGTACTTATCATGAGATTTATGGGCACTATTTAATAGGGGGAAGTGTGAAAAAAGAAATCCATTGTATGAACATTCGAACCACTATTGGTCATGTTACTTTTTATCGAGAAATAAAAAAAGTTGTGTAGGGGTTTTGTTAGGCATACGCTATCTAAACTAAGAAATTCGATTAGAAGATACTCGTTCCCGTGGGAAGTTGGTTCTATCTAATTTCACTAGTATTATCATAATTTCTGAATTTCTATGTGAATCAACATTGACATTGAGGAAAGGAAGTTTTTGAATTACTGACTCAAGCCCATTGTCAAATCCTACTCAGCAGAATATGGAGGTACTTATGGCAAAACAGGCTGATATGATCTTTTACAATAAAGTAATAGATGGAACTCTTATGAAACGCATTATTAGCAGATTAATAGACCATTTAAGAATGGCATATACATCACATATCTTGGATCAAGTGAAGACTTTGGGTTTCCAGCAAGCCCCACCGCTACATTTATTTCATTAGGGATTGATGGTCTTTTAAAAGTACCTTCTAAGGGATGGTTAGTCCAAGATGTTGAACAACAAAGTTTTATTTTGAAGAAACACCATCATTATGGGAATGTACACGCAGTAGAAAATTTACGTTAGTCCATTGAGATATGGTATGCCACAAGTGAATATTTGAGAAAAGAAATAAATCCTAATTTTTAGATAACCGATCCCTCTAATCCAATCCATCTAATGTCCTTTTTAGGAGCTTGAGGAAATGCATCTCAGGTACATCAATTAGTAGGTATGAGAGTATTAATGTCAGATCCCCAAGGAAAAATGATTGATTTACCCATCCAAAACAATTTACGTGAAGGGCTTTCTTTGACAGAATATATAATTTCCTGCTACGGAGCATGAAAAGGTGTCGTAGATACTACTGTATGAACATTAGCGTAAACTTGTTGAAGTAGTTCAACACATTATTGTATGTAGAACAGATTGTGGTACTATCTGAGGTATTTCTGTGAGTCCTTGAAATGGGGTGACAGAAAAAATTTTGTCCAAACTCCAATTAGTCATGTATTAGCAGACGATATATATATGGGGATACGATGCATTACCACTCAAAATCAAGATATTGGGATTGGACTTGCCAATCGATTCATAACCTTTCGAGCACATCCAATAATATTCGAACCCCTTTACTTGCAAGAATACATCTTGAATTTGTCAATTATATTATGGCCGAAGCCCCACTAATGGCGACCTAATCGAATTGGGAGAAGCCATAGGTATTATTGCGGGCCAATCAATTGGGGAACTTGGAACTCAACTAACATTAAGAACTTTTCATACGGGTGGAATATTCATAGGCGGCACTGCCGAACATGTACGAGCTCCTTCTAATGGAAAAATAAAGTTCAACGAGTATTTGGTTCATCCCACACGTATCAGTCATGGGCATCCTACTTTTCTATGTTCTATAGACTTGTATGTAACTATTGAGAGCAAAGAAATTATACATATTGTGAATATTCCATCAAAAAGTTTGATTTTAGCGCAAAATGATCAATATGTAGAATCTGAACAAGTGATTGCTGAGATTCGTGTCAGAATGTCCACTTTTCATTTTAAAGAGAAGGTTCAAAAACATATTTATTCTGAATCAGAGGGAGAAATGCTTTGGAGTACCGATGTCTACCATGCCCCCGAATATACATATAGTAATGTTCATCTATTACCAAAAACAAGTCATTTATGAATATTAGCAGGAGGTCTGTGCGGATCCAGTATAGTATCTTTTTCACTCCACAAGGATCAAGATCAAATGAATGTTCATTTGTTTCTATCAATGAAATAGATATCTATGACTTCTCAATCACTAATGACGAGTAGGACATAAATTGTTGGATCCTTCTGGTAAAAAAGATAGGAAAATTCTTAACAATTCTAGACTTGAATGAATCATATCCAACAGTTATTGAAATTTCATATATCCTTCGATTCTCCAAGAGAATTCTGATTTCTTGGCAAAAAAGCAAAGAAATAGTTTTCTCATCCTATTACAATATGATCAAGAACGAGAAAAAGAACTAATACCCTCTTTTGTTATACTTTTGTTTTGGTATACCTAATCTCAGTTAAGGAAAATCATGACATGCTCCTTCATCTAAAAACTTTATCCTGACCCAGCCAAATGGAATCCTAAGTTACTGGATCTAGTACCAATTTGTTATGATTTTAGTGTTCGAGTGATATCTTGAGCATTTGAAATTAGATTTGGACGATTCTTGAGCCGTTATAATCGTAAAAAGACGACCTACATCCCAATATTAGCTATGTAAGTGTTTTTCTTTTACAAATTATATTATTTCATGTTGAATGGAATTAATTACTGTATTTAAAACGTGATTATCAGTAAATCACTGTAAATATTATTTAATCAATTATTATTAATGGTAAATCACTTAAACTAGAATATATGTGATAGAACTTTAAACATGTTTAATAAGATAATAATTTATTTGATTTCTTGATTTTGTATAAATATAGGTGAATTATCTATATGTATTGATCAATTAAAAGATGATAAAGAAAATCCAAATTTATAAAAAATTGATAATTTAAATATGGCAATCTAGATAATTGTGTTTAATTACTATATGATATCGAACATGTTAATAATATTAAAATTGTTATAACAAAATAGTAAAAAGTTGATACATGTCCATATCACCTTGGTACTGGCACCGCTACACAGATATTCTATTACACAGGACGCTCCAGTACACTAGATATTAATCTTGCGTGTTTGGGTATGCGTTCATTTTATTTATGGACACTCATATTTCATGTGCACGTATCACTGCTACATGGATACACTATTACACTGAATACTATTATTCATGTGCTTATATCATCATTACATAGATACCCTGTGATACTAGACACTGTAGTTTCATGTGCTTGTATCACTGTTACACAGATACTGTTATTCCATATACTTGTACCATTATTACACGGACACTCTTGTAAACTGAACACTATTATGCCATATAGATACTTGTTACAGTGAATACTTATTACACCGGATACTATTATCAATGTTACATGAATTCATCTGTATTTATCTCAAAATATTCCTTTATCCCTGTTGCATGGCTCTGTGTTCTTTTTACATGAATCACTATTTCTGTTATCTGGATTACTTTATTTGAATATTCTTATACTCCTGTTACATTATCTACTTGTTCATGTTACCGTATTACTGATAAAAATACTGTTAACTTATTACATGTTATAAATATTATTAATAAGCTAGCATATTTGTATTCTTGTATGCCTGTTATTAGCATAGTCATGCCAGCGTCAGCGGAACATGTGTAAAACTAAGTGCCACACGGAGCAAAGTGTCACATCACACCTATACGTGGTGGGGCCACCTCTTCAATCCATGGGAGCCACCTCTAGAATCCTCATTCTGTCTAGTGTTGGGTGACAAGGATGTCTCCGGTGCTCTTTTTATAGATATTGTTATTAACCAGACTCAGTAGTCTTGTTATCTTGTATACTTGTTATACGCACGGTCAGGCTAACGTCTAGCACATGGTGTGTGAAACTAAGTGTCATACAGAACAAAATGTCACACCACATACATGATGGGGCCACCTCTAAAATTCCACATCACAGGGTATTGGTATAATGGAGACATCCTCAGTGCACTTGTTATTCAGACCCAATACATGATACATTTAATAACCCAACAACGGTGACATCAGGAACACTTAATATTTGGTCATCTCTCGTTCGAATAATGGTACGTATGCCATATCCGTGTAGGATCTAAAATATTATGTTAACATAACACTCAAACAAAGGATGATTAGCGTTAAATATAAACTTGCACAAAAGGAAATTAAATCACAGAAAGGAAATACAAACACAAACACAAGTGATTTATCCTGGTTCGGTCCTCTTGACCTACATCCAGTCCTCAAGCCACCCGCTTGAGATTTTTCTTTAACCTTTGATTTTGTACACCCAAAATTAGCACCTTGTATACCACTTGACAAATCTCCTTTGTCAAATGTATATAACTCTTCTTACAACAAGAAGACAACAACACCTTGTACAATCTCTTCAATCCGAAGACGCTCTTGTACAATCTTTCTCTTTAAGTGATTACAAATAAATCCTATAAGCCTTGAATCTATATGTAATCGTGAACAAGGACTCTTATAGGTGGACTTTTAGATATCTTCACTAAAGGATTGAAATTTGAGTGAAGAATAAAAAAGTAGATATAGTTTTATGAAAAAACAGATTTTTGAACAGAGTTTTTGGGCAGAAAACTATTGATAATTGGTGTTTTTAGCCTAGAACAACGTCCCTATTTATAGTGAAATCTATAGTCAGTTAGGGAAGTTATTAACTTGAATTTGAATTTTGAAACGTTGGATAAAACAGCAGAAATCAGAAACTGACTAACAGTCAGAAACTGCCATTACTTGACTTGAGGTTGGGGTTAAGTCGACTAGGATAACAAGTTTTGCCTATAGTAGTCGACTTATAAAGGGGCAAATCGACTAGGAAGGTCTGATACAACTGACATGTTTCTGAAAACTGAACTTAGTCGACCAGCATTATATATAGTCGACTACAACTAAAATTAGTCGACTAGGAAAAGGTACAAGTCGACTAATCATGCTATGCAGAACAGAAAAAGAGAGTTGGTATGTATCTTGAAGCAAAACTAAGTCGACTATAGTTAGGAGTAAGTCGACTATAGGTAGTATACGTCGACTATGCTTGGTAATAAGTCGACTAATAGGCTTATGATGTGTGTGTGTATTCAAGACTTTTAACATTCTAATAAGCATTACAATACACATCCATAGCCATTATCCTTGGGAAGTCTTGAGCATGCAGGACTCTGGTATAAACGTGTGAGACAGAGCTCCAATGAAATGGCTTCACAAATGTATCATCAAAATCAAGTTCCAACATTCTCCCCCTTTTTGATGATGACACTTTATATGCATGAAAACTCTCCCTGCAAAGAATATGTTATATGTTCTCCCCCTGCATATAACACGTTATAACAGATACAGAAAAACATGTGTTCTCCCCTGTCAAAAAAAAAATATCATAACACATATATATGATAGATGTTTGAAATATTTTTCTATCAAACTTTTTATATGGTACCTGAAAGATAAACATTAGAATGGTACCAATTATAATAAGATCAAAGTATTAAGCTTTAGGAATCCAAACCAATTTGAATTTGGTTTCATCTGTTAGTATTCACATAATTGCATGAATTACTATAGAATATATGTATGATGCAATATAAGTATTTTTATCAAATGCTTAAATTTTAGGAATCCATATATACTTATTCTTAATTCTTTTTGAAATAATATCAGTATTTCTTTTCACAAAAGAATTATATAGCTTATGATTCTTTTTACTAACATGTGCAGATTTTCCACTCTGATTTAAGAATCCAAGACCATAATGATTATGTGACATCTTTTGATATTATAACAAATCATTTAACTTTTCTTTTCCTAACTAAATTTAGTCTTTATTTTTTTCTTCCTCTTTTATTTTTTTTTTGATCTTGATTTATGACTTTATTCTATTCTAATTAAAGAAAATTTTTCTTTTTTAAGCATTACATTTACTTTTATATAATCTCATTATCCTTTTTCAATGATGATATAACTTTTTCAAAATATATATCTTTTGAGAATTTATAGAAGAAATTTGAGAAACATAACATGAATTTTCTTTGATAAGATTTTCATTTTCCTTTGATAAAACTTTATTCTTTATCTTTTCATTCTTAAGATCATTGTATAATTCATAAAATGCATCTAAGAGTTCAGTATATTGTATCTCATCTTCTTCTTGAGCCATGAAATAAATGTTGACATGTTCAGTGGCTTCTTCTTCGTCAGAGGAAGAGGAATCACTATTCTCCCATGATGCTTGATAATCTTTCTTCTTTTTGAACTTTTTGCTCTTGAATTTTTCTTTATTTTTGAGCAATGGGTAATCCTTCTTCATATGACCTATTTTATTACAATTAAAATATTTAAACTTACCTTACTTCAAGAACTTTCTGAATTTTCTTGAGAGCATTGCCATCTCCTCTTCATCATCATCATCTGAATTATCTGTATCTGAGGATGCATGGAAGGCAAGTTCTTTCTTCTTTGAGAAATGTTATTATTCATCCTTCTTTCTGTCTTCTAGTTGTACTTCACATGCCATTAAATTACCAATAAGGTTTTCTAATGACATAGTGGAGAGATCATTTGCTTTTTTGATTGCAGTTGTCTTCTTCTCCCAATCTGATGTGAGTGCACGAAGGATCTTGTGAATTTTTTCGACTTGGGTGTATTCCTATCCAAGGGATGCTAAGGAATTTGTTATGTCAGTCAACTTGTTATCATTTCTTAAATTGCTTCATTCTCCATCATTTTGAAAAGTTCGAACCTGTGAATAAGAATAGAAATTTTAGATTCTTTAACGTTATTTGTACCTTCATGTGTTACCTATAGTATGTGTCATATTTGACTTGCAGATGTGGCTGTTGACACACGATTGAATTCTTCTTCGGTTAAGGCACAGAATAATGCCTTCATTGCTTTGACATTAAGGTTCGCATTCTTCTTTTAATCATCACTCCAAGCAGTATAGTTGGTTGTCAGCTTGTGTACGGTGCTTCTACTATATTCTATAGTTCGTAATTGAGCGATTGCAAGGAGATCTTCATTCTACACTTCCAGTAGCTGTAATTCAATCCATCGAATAGCAGTGGACGCTGTGTAGAATGTCCTTCTTTGAATTGGGATGAAAGAAACTCCATTGCCATCCTTGTAGGGTGTTGACCGGGTATGCAGGGCTCTGATACCAATTGTAGGATCTAAAATATTACGTCAACAAAACACTCAAACAAAGGATGATTAGCGTTAAATATAAACTTGCACAAAAGAAAATTAAATCACAGAAAGTAAATGCAAACGCAAACACAAGTAATTTATCCTGATTCGGTCCTCTTGACTTACATCCAGTCCCCAAGCAACCCTTTTGAGATTTTCCTTTAACCTTTGATTTTGTACACCCAAAATCAACACCTTATATACACTTGACAAATTTCCTTTGCCAAATGTATACAACTCTTCTTACAATCAAGAAGACAACAACATCTTGTACAACTTCTCTTCAACCCGAAGACGCTCTTGTACAATCTTTCTCTTTGAGTGATTACAAATAAATCCTATAAGCCTTGAATCTGTATGTAATCATGAACAAGGACTCTTATAGGTGGACTCTCAGATATCTTCACTAAATGATTGAAATTGAGTGAAGAATAGAAAGTAGAAACAATTTTCTGAAAAAATAGATTTTTCAATAGAGTTTTTGGGCAGAAAAACTATTAATATGAATTGGTATTTTTAGCATAGGACAACATCCTTATTTATAGGTGAAATCTATAGTCAGTTAGGGAAGTTATTAACTTGAATGTGAATTTTAAACGTTGGATAGAACCCCAGAAATTAGAAACAGACTAACAGTCAGAAATTGCCATTAGTCGACTTGAGCTTGGAGGTTAGTCGACTAGGGTAACAAGTTTTGCCTATAGTAGTCGACTTATAAAGGGGCAAGTCGACTAGGGAAGGTCTGATACAATTGACATATTTTGGAAACTGAACTTAGTCGACCAGCATTATATATATAAGTCGACTACAACTAATATTAGTCGATTAGGAAAAGGTATAAGTCGACTAATCATGCTATGCAGAACAGAAACAGAGAGTTGGTTGTATCTTGAAGCAAAATTAAGTCGACTATAGTTAGGAGTAAGTCAACTATAGGTAGTATAAGTCGACTATGCTTGGTAATAAGTCGACTAATAGGCTTATGATGTGTATGTGTATTCAAGACTTTTAACATTCTAATAAACATTACAATACACATCCACAGCCATTATCCTTGGAAAGTCTTGAGCATGTAGGACTCTTGTATAAGCTTGTGAGATAGAGCTTCAATGAAATGGCTTCACAAATGTATCATCAAAATCAAGTTCCAACAATCCGGCTGAGTTCAGCTGGAGTACGGGCTCGGTACGAACAGTCAATGGTATAGGATACTGAAAGAGATTGATTAAAATATCAGGTGATACTGATTATTATTATTGTATAATTATATTGCTTGATACCTTGTCATAATGATTATCTTGTTATTGTCATACAATTATATATGCATGTTTTACTCTTCATGTCATGTTATTATCCGGCTCTCTATGTATTGCTTGTGGGCACGTTATACATGTACACTCACGACACTATAAATAATTTTGTTTATTACCTGTGAGTGTTCATTTTAACAATTGATATCATCTAGTTACTGCTATTATTAATAAATAATAAATAATTAAGACGTGATACATGTTAATTAAACAAATTGATATTATTAGTGCATAACTAAATAAATAATCTCAATACTTATATTCGTCATAATAACATGTTAATAATATAATAAAATAAAGTTAGTTGATATGTATAACTTCTCAATTGACATAGATATTATATATAATCCTATATTATATAACATTGTAGAGGTAACATTGTTATATCATGCTAGCTATTGATGATATTATAGTACTGATAGAATACTTATAATATTGATCTGCCAGTTGTTAAAATATTTATATTGCATCATTCTTACCTTGTCATGTGTTATCCCAATCCTGGATGTACATGTCACTGTATCAGTACTCGATACTGTGTACAAATTTAATTTGACCTTCCTAGGAGTTAGTTGAACTTTTTTCAGCTCCAGATATTATTTTATAATATTTTAGATTTTTTAAAATTTTCTACAATTTTCTGGATTATTTTGGAAAATCTCCAAATTTAGTGTCGACCAATATCAATAATTGTTTCTAAGATTTTTAATTCACAAATAGGGTGAATTTCAAGGACTGTTTTCAAATTATTCTTCAAAATTATATTTTCAACTTAGCATATTTTGGGGAATTTTCTGAATTATTCAAAATCTGGCCAATTCGTTGTCGACCAGTATTATCGATTGATTCTAAGATTTTTTTTGTAAACTAGACTAAATTTCTTAAATCTGATTTCACATTACTTCTCAGCATAATATTTTCTATTTTACATAATTTTTTAGAACCGTTCTGAAATAGTCAAAGTTTAACCCACTAAAATAATATTAATAATTCTTTTTTTCCTTCTTTTCTTTCTTTTCCCTCTTCCCTAATTCTTTCTTTTCCTTACCCTGCAAGCCACCGTTTACCCATCACCTCCCCTCTTTCTATTTCTCTATCTCTCTCCCTTTTTCTCCAACTCTCAGTCTCTCTCTAACATTAGCTCTTAAAATCTCTCTATCTCTCTCTTCAACATACAAACTATCACTCTCTCTGCACTCTCCCTCTTCTCGCCGTGACCGACGCAGGATCATTGTCGATAGGTTAACGAACCGTCAGTTGTTTCTCTGCCATGCACCAAGGCCGCCACCTCTTTCCCCTCTGTCTCTCTTTCTCTTTCTTCTCTCTCTTCTTCCACTCCTACATCTCTTCCTCTTCCTCATGGCCGAACCAAGCCCAGCCCTGTAGTCGCCAACAACTAGGGTTGCCACTGCCAGCTATTTGCCACCACTGGCCGATTGCGCGCCCTCACCGCTGTCCCCCTCAATGCTCTTTCATTTTCCTCTCTCTCTTTCTTACTCTCCTCCTTTTCTTTCTTTCTTTCTTCTCTCTCCATCCCCTCTCTCTTTATCCCCCCTCTCTCTGTGTGGCATCGCTAGCCAGGCGGAGCCACCGCCGGTGAGGCTAGGCCCAGCCTGGCCGCTACGTGCTCCTTCTCCCCTGTTTCTCTCTCAGATGTTCTCTCTCTTCTTATTGGATCCACCCAATAACCCATAAACCCATTACCCTACAACCCAAATCACTTAAGTTAAGTGGGCTTGGGTATTGGATCTAAAGCTGACCCATTAGCAGGCCAAAACTGCTTCTAAACTAAATAAAGGTAATTTTAGATATAACTCCCTATTATATAAATTTTATTATTTATATATTTAATCCATTTATATGATTTTAGTATTCGGGTGATATCTTGAGCATCCAAACTCCAATTGGATGATTCTCGGGTCGTTGTGATCGTAGAAAGACATCTTTATAATAGCTATCTGAGTATTTTATTTTTACAAATTATACTTTAATTTATTAAATGGAAATTAATTGATTAAATTGTATTTATGGTTTAATAAATCATGTAAATTGTATTTGCCATTTAACAAATCATGTAAATGATACCACATATTAATTAATATATGGATGCGTGCTTGTTAAATCTTTTTAATAAAATAATATTTATTGTGATTTATGAATTAATATTCATGATGTAATATAAAACATAAATAAATTATTAATATATTAGTAATTAATAACTTGATAGTTATTTTGTAATGATTTAAAGTAAATAATTATACACATGTCCTTTATGATATAGATCATAATATTAACAAAAAAGTGGTATAATACATGATTGTATGGTACTTCTGTTACTAGATATGTGAGCTCTTGATATGTGATATGTGGAACTAAGTGTCACGTTGATCTAAGCCACGGGGCTACCTCTACAATCTCACATCTCTTGTTTCTCATTTTTTTATCTTGTTTCATACTATCAACAGAACTCAAATCCTGTTATCGTGTTACATGTACCATGCATTGTTTTTACCTGATTCCCTGTGTAGTTCAAATATAATAAATATAACATGGGGATGGGAAAGACTTAACAGTTGACTAAATCTTATTGGGTGGATTTATTGGATCCATGTTTATCCCACTGCAGGGGATAGTAGTGTTGCTTACTGATTATAGCTCCATAAGCTCCCATTTCTCATTTCCTGTCTCCCTCTTAGCGAGAGCCCTAGTCTCAGCAGTCAGGGGTCTGTTTAGGACCGTAATCCCGAGTATGCACGGGATACACCCATCCAATTAGAGCTTTCTAATAATAAAACATATAAACAATAGTGACATTGGGAACATTTATTATTTGGTCACTCTCATATTTGAATAATGGTACATATATGCCATATTCGGATGGATTCGGTTAGAGTACGGGCTCTGGTATGAGCTGTTAGTGGTATGGGACACTGTAAGAGATTGATTAAAATATCAGGATGTACTGACTATATTATTATATAAATAACCTGACCTGCTCGATACATGTATATTATTGTCCGATTATACTTGTTACACTTTTTGATATCTTACCCACCACCATGTCAATGTGTATACTGCGCACTTCATGTGGATACACTATTCATGTACACGTATACCCTGCGTTCCATGTATTCTCTGTCTCATGTATACTCTGTAAATACATTGTTACTGTATAAGCACCATGTCGTAGTATGGTTATTCTGCGTACTTCATATCTACATGTTCATACTCATCATGACACCACGTGCTACTGTTACCACTAGGTTAAACAAGAAATTTAAAATAATTAAAACTTGCTACATGATACTTAAACACATTGACTTAATTAGGAAATTATTTAATACTATATTATATTACGCATATTGAGAATAATATTTAAATGGTATAACTTTTTTGGATTATAATAACATAATTTCTCAAAATGACTTACCTATTATTTCATTTATTTACTATATATATTTATATTTGGTAACACAACTCGAACAGATTTGTTGATAGTAATGACATAGAATTAGATAATATTATGGTTATAACACTATCATAACATGCTTGATAATGTTATAGTGCTAATATGACCCTTGAATGTGTGTGCGCGCGCATGTGTGTGTGTGTGTGTGTGTGTGTAAATATATATATTGATTGTTATTATAGTTATATTGTATCATTTATATTCAAATATGTATAATATATTATCGTGATTGCTATAATATATATTACTCCTTCCTTCATTTTACCACTCACTAGGTCGTTTTCTGATGACCCTGAGTTTGAGTGCCCAGATTGGAGATCTGAGATATCGTAGTATTAGATATTTCACAAGATGCACATAGGAGACTCGTCACCTATACTATTCATAGGTATCATTATTCTTTCTTTATTTCATTATTTATCCATGTTTTCATTCTATCATGGCATTTCAGGAATCGATCTGATTCTATCTCTGTTCGTTCTGTTTGAAGAAAGGAAGGATCCTAAAGAATCGATCTTTCTTTTAGTTGTTGAATCTCTGTTTGATCGATCAATGTGTGAATTTCTAAATTCTCATTTCTAATGGAATTGAAATGATCTCTAGAATGATCAGAAGATCCTTTCGATTGGCTAGAATTTGTTACTTGAATGAAAATAGATCTAAATGATATTGAATATTTGACAATACATTCTGTACCCTGCTAAAAAATCGATCCTTGTTTAGCAACCACACATTATTGTCTAACCAAATCCAATCTCTCTTGATACGTTCCTCAAAAAATCCGATTCGTGTTGATTCTTCCCCCAACTAACAAAGAGATTTTGGCGGAATTGCCATATATGAAATTGAGCATAATTTTGCAAAGAAATACTCCCACTTATTTCTTGAAAAGAGATGGGAAACATGATCAATATCATTTGATTGAATAGTTGCCTCAGCTCCTGGTTGTTTGAAGAAACACCCCCCCAATTGGTCTTTTTTCACGAAAAGCAGACATGAGATAACAAATTAAGTCTTTCCCTAAGATTTCGAGTAGTTGTCCCGAATTCAAGTTGATTATGTTTCGCTTCTTCCTTAGAGAAAGCTAATCAAACAATTCCCAATTATGGTCCTTGCGGATTGGATCATTCGTATAGGATAAAAAAGAAACTCCAGATATTTGCAATCTTTCTCTTTGAATGAAATCTCAATTCCAGCTATGGTTTCATTAGCTATCTTACAACTAGAATCCCTCTTGTTTCGAACCGGTTCCTCCACCACCGCGAACCCCACCCTGGCTCGATTCAAGCATGATACGCTTTTTATTTATTGGGAGAACCTGAGTACTCTCTTGCGGATCCATGAACAACTCTCAGAAATTTTTTTTCCTTTTGGAAGATACAGAAGTAAAACAATCAACCTATTGATATTGGAGGACCAAAAAGATTCTTCCAATGTCTAATTTCTGGGTCCGATGGAATTCATAGGTATAGGAAGAAGCCCCATCAAATAGAGATTTTTTTCTTTCGACCATCTTTCAATTGTTAATATAAGATCTAAGGACTACTACTACAAGCAGTATTACACCTTTGATCATAAAATATCGATTACTTGTTGAATATTGTGAATCACGTGAAAGTAGGATACTCTAAATTCGGGGGTCAAAGAGTTTCATAAAATATTTTTGGTGGAAAATATGAGAGTGAAAGATCCCACTGAATCAAATTTGATCCATGAATCTAAGAAATAGTGGAATTCTCTCTCTCAATATCTCTCACAATTCGAAGATCCAGGATTTGAAGTGATGTCATTTTATTGATTCCTCCTAAAGATTTTTATTAATTCCTCCTAAAGATTTCATTTTAATTGGAATTTGGTTATTCACGACGTACGACGAGCCCTGTTAAACATCCATGGTTGAATGGTTAAAGCGCCCCACTTATAGTTGGCAAATTCGAAGATTCAATTCCTGCTAGATGCACGCCAATGGGAATGTTCAATAAGTCTATTAGAATTAGCTTTATGTAACACCCCGCTCCCAGAATACGTACTTAGTTGCGTTTTCGGATTTTTCGATCGTATTTTTTGATTTACTTCCTGTATTTGTTTTGTATTATGAATTATTTCTATGATCGTTTTGTCTTGGATCCGGATTCACGGACTCGGAGTCAGCCCAGTCTGAACCGAGGACCCGATCCTAGGGTATTACTCGATTTGGTCTTTCTAGTATTTATATTTGACCGATTTTAGTTTTAGATATCATTTTTCAATATTTTAGATTTTCTATGATTTTCTGAAATTTTCCTGAATTAAGTTGAAAATCTTCAAAACCGGTGTCGACCAGTGCCGCTGACCGACTCCGGATTTTTAATTTATAAACCGATTGGAATTACTAGAAGTGCCTTTTTATATTATTTCTTAAAACAATATTTCCTATCTAAATACTTTTTCTGAGGATTTTATGAATTTATGAAAATTCCACCGGATTCGGTATCGGCCAGTATCGCTGGTTGATTCCAGGATTTTTAGTTTACAATCGGGATTGAATTTCTAAATTCCGCTTTCACTTTACTTCTTAAAATCATATTTATTCTTTAATACATTTTCTGGGATTTTTCAGAATTTATCAAAATCCGGCCGACCCGGTGTAGACCGGTATCGGCGGTTGACTTCCAGATTTTTAATTTGAAAACGGAATTTTATTTCTGAAAACCGATTTCATATTATTCCTCAGGATGACGTTTTCTACCTCCGGATATTTTTTTGGGATTTTTCCGGAACAGTCGATTTTTCGCGATCATATTATAATATTATTATTTTATCAAATCTTTTACTTTCTTTCTTTCTTTCTTTTCTCTTCTTTTCTCCACCGACCCCAGCAGCCCACTCCCCTCCACGTGGGCGACACCACACCCCTCTCTCATTTAATCCCTCTCCCATCACCAATCACTATCACTCTCTCTCTCTCCTTTTCTTTTTCTTTTTCTTTCCTTTTCTTTTCTTTCCTTCTTCACTTTCTCTTCTTCTTCTTCATGGGCGGCTGATGCCCCAACCAAACCACCACCACCACCGGCGCCTCCGGCCACCACGACGCCGGCGAGGGACCCCAAAATCCGGCCATCTCCTTCCCCTCTCTCCTTTTTTTTCTTTTCTTTCTTTCCTTTCCTTTTCTTTTCCATTTTTTTCCTTTCTTTTTCCTCCCCTAGATCCAGCCACCACCGATTCTCCTCCCTCCTCCGGCACCTCCGGCGGGGGTTGACCGCCGCCGGCGTGACGCCGGCGGCTTTGGGCGCGGCCAGGGGGCCTCCTGGCCCCCTGTGCACTGCTGTGGAGGGGGCAGCAGCCCCTCCTTCTTCTCCTTGGGGTGGTCGGCGCCACCCCAGTTCTGGGTGCCGCCGGCGCTGTGCCGGCGGCCGTGGGCGGCCAGGGGGGCCAGGGTGGCCCCCTGTGCGTGGGCTGAGGGGGGCAACAGCCCCCCTCCTTTTTCTGCTGAGGGGGCAACAGCCCCCTCTTTTCTTTCCCTTCTCATCTGGGGAGTGGCCGGCGCCACTCCCCCTGCCGGTGGCCAGCGCTGCCACCTGGCCGGCGGCCAGGCCGAGCGCCCCCAGAGGGGGGCGCTGTGCGAGAGCAGGAGGGGCAACAACCCCCCTGAATTCTCTCTCTCTCTCCTGCCTTTTTCTCTCTCCTGCTCCCTCTCTCACTCCTGTTCTCTCTCTCTCCCTCTCTTTCTCTCTCCTGAATTCTCTCTCTCCTATCCTCTCTCTCTCCCCTAATTCAATCTCTCTCTCCTGATTCAATCTCTCTCCCCTGAACTTTTTCTCTCCTCTCTGTTATTTTGACGCGGATCTCATCCCGCGTCCGGGCAATCCTTGACGCGAGTCTTCGCGATCTTGACATCCTCTTTAACGCGGCCTTCGCGTTATGTATCGACACGACGCGGAGCTAATACCTGCGTCTGTGATCTCCTCGCGCTAACGCGATGCGGAACCCACGACCGCGTCCGCGTTCTCCTCGCGTCCTGATTTGAACGCGGGTCTCGAACCCCGCGTTTGTGGCATCTTCGCGACGCGACTCCCGCGTCTGTGATTACCGCGTCTGCTATTCCCGCGACGCGACTCCCGCGTCTGCGACCCCCGCGTCTCATAAGCCCGCGTCTCCCTGTGTCTCTTTCTCTCTCTAGGTTTCTCCCCCTTTCTCTCTCTAACTCTTTCTCTCTCCTCTTCACTTTCTCTCTCTATATATATATATTATATTTTATGGCGCGTGTGCGAGTTTCCGGGATTTCAGAGTTTCCAGCTTTTCTGAAGATTTAGGCGAGTGTCCTCGCTCTCGCCTCCATTTGGGTTTCCCCGCTTTGTCGGGTCGACATGTATTTAATTCCATGTTTTCATGTATTATGTATTGGGTTGCGTCCCTGTATCTGTGTATGGCCGAGTGCCAATGACTGGACATGTATTGCTCTGTGACGAATGCTTGTATTAGGGTAGTTTCATTCTTGTGCATATACCATGCCTGTGATGTATTTTACTGCTTTATACTATGCGTGGCCGACCCTTCAGCCTCCGGTCACTCACTATCTCGAAAGAGACGTGATTGGGACCGTCAGGTTTCTCTGGACCCTTCAGCCTCCGGTCTCTCACTATCTCGAAGGAGACGTGATTGGGACCGTCAGGTTTCTCTGGACCCTTCAGCCTCCGGTCTCTCACTATCTCGAAGGAGACGTGATTGGGACCGTCAGGTTTCTCAGCTCCGTCTGGTGAGCATACTTAGCGCTCAGCGCTTTATTCACTAAATTCGTTTAGGCGAGATGCTGCCAGATTTTCTACTCGTATCTTAAACCGAGTTGTCCCGGTAACCTCGCAGAGCGCATTAGTGTCTAAACTCTATTCGCTGCCTGTGCCTCCAGCTTGTTCAACTCCGCCTGGTTATCATGATCAGCGTCCAACGCTTTACCACTAGATTCGTCTAGGCGAGATGCTGCCAGATTTTCTACTCGCACTTTAAGCCGAGTTGTCCCGGTAATCATGCCAGACGCTCCAGTGTTAAATACTGTTTGCTGTCTGTGCCTCCAGCTTGCTTAGCTCCGCTTGGTTGTGCTCAGCTACTACTATATCACATGCCATGTACTTACCTGATAAGTTAACACTTGACATGCCATGTCATTACTTCATACCTGTCTTTACATGCTACTATTTAACACCTGTTTGTACCACTTGACAACTGTCGTGTTATCACCTAACACCGGACATGATACTACTTGGCAAGGCCCCTGTTATGATATGACTTGCCACCGAATTATTATCAATCTCTTGACATGACTTGTTACCTGCCAAATATCATCCTCCTGTCATGCTATCACTTGACACCCGGCATGATATACTTGACCGTTGATTATCTCATTTACGGGAATACTATACTTGTTATCCTGCATTACATGCAGTGACTTGAATCTTGTACTTGTTATCCTGTATTATATATACAGTGACCTGAATCTATAGTACTTATGTACTCCTAAACTCCTGATCCTGTCTTGTACTTGCTATTCCCGTAAATTTGATAACTACATAATAAATCATAAAAAGGAACAACTTGTATCGGGTCGGGGGAAACTTGCGGCTATCAATATGTGTTCGTGTTTACAGTGGTACTAGGCATGTTGTGCAACTAAAACTTCCGGTCTGACCTGTGGGCCTCTAGACGACCGAGGGGAGTGCTGGCTCCCTCCTTCTTGGTACCATCTTGATAAGGGCATGATATAAGACCCTCCTGTAAGCCTTGCGGCTGGTTCCATACTCCAGCGATGGAACGTCCTCGGTCGTGGTCCCGGGCATGTACGGGACCCACTGTAAACATAATTCGTTGATACCCCCGCTGGTTTCCAATAACAACCTTGCTTTACTCGGATGTGGATATATGTGCGCTGGGACGCTAGTTCACATATCTAGACATCAGGGTAAGACGAGTAATAATAATAATAAAAGATGCCAACCATGGATCAGTTGTATGCTTTGCCGAGTTTGCTTTCATCGGGTTTTACATCGGATTTCCGATTTTATGGTTATTATTATATTTGCTGCTCATACCCTGCTTTACCACTTGTATCCTATTCCACCAGTCTCCTAATCTTGTCTTATCATACCACGAGTACTTCCTGCTTGATATCACTTATCATGTCTACTTTCTCCTGCATGCTTCTTTTCACGACACGGTTTCAATGTATGATTATGATTCGATTTTATCGATACACATATGCTTATCTCAGCACGCCATCTGGCTTTTGTATCACTACTCGCCTGGGGAGTTTCATCTGACTCCTCTGGATCCTCATGTCCAGGTCATGGAGCTTGGAGCGTGTGGGTTCCCCAGTTGCTGATCAGTGTGGCGCAGCGGTAGCGTGGATCTCCAGCAGATCATCCAGAGTTCTATCCTTCCAGGTCCCCCTGTGTGCCTCTCGAGTTTTCCTTTTGTAAACTCGTGAGTGCCTGTGTACTGTTCATACTTGTACATTTCTTGTAATCTCGCAATTGCGCATATCAGTGATGTAATATTTATGTAATATTGGATCACCTCTGGTGATAACTTTGTAATTGTACTCATATGTTGGAATGTATAATGCACCACTTGCTTCCGTACTCTGATTCTTGCCTGTACTGATGCTTAGCGTATATACGTGAGGGTATTTCTGACCTGCGTATATACGTTGCAGTAACGTCTCCGTACCCGCCGGGATCGGGGCGTTACAGGGTGGTATCAGAGCCTAGGCTCTCGCATCCTCAGTACGTCCAGACGGTAAATTAATGGTAAAGAAATTTGCAACTGGAATGCATGAGTCCTGGTTATACAATCCAACTACAAGTACAGAGTTATCTATTTTCTTGATCATCTTTCCTTTGATTCCTAATCCCTCCTATCTTTCCCCTGTTTTGGTTTTCGAAGCCTTTATACCAACTTAAGATATGAATAAACTAGAGGGGTAGTGGCTGGTTCTAAATGAAGCTATGATATGATCTCTTCGGCCAATTCTATGAAGCTTGGGTATTCTCAGGATTGATCCCGATCGGGTGATCTTTCAGAAGTCAGTAGTCGGGATTCTCTACGGGTATTCTATATTCTCGGTTATATCTTTCAGAGTGATCGATGCCTGGTATTCGGAATTCTCAATTATCGGTCTTCTTTATTATGCTCAAGACTATCAGGGTTTTCATTATCTTCAGTATTCTGGCTCATTCGTGGAGCAAAATTAAGTATGCAGTACAGCGGGAATTCTATTGCAAAGTTGTGTAATCAGTCAGTATTATTTGGCATCGTTCGGAGATTTATACAGCCGGAAGTGCAGATGATGTCTATATTCTGATTGTTGTTCAGTCAACTTGAGAGCCCTACCTATAGTGACTCGTATCTTAATTGGTATAATTCCGCCCTTGTCCTCTTGGTGTTCAATTTACCCCTTATTGAAATTGCGAGGACGCAATTTTTTGTAAGGTGGATGGATTGTAAAACCCCGCTCCCAGAATACGTACTTAGTTGCGTATTCGGATTTTTCGATCGTATTTTTCGATTTACTTCCTGTATTTGTTTGTATTATGAATTATTTCTATGATCGTTTTGTCTTGGATCCGGATTCACGGACTCGGAGTCAGCCCAGTCTGAACCGAGGACCCGATCCTAAGGTATTACTCGATTTGGTCTTTCTGGTATTTAGATTTGACCGATTTTAGTTTTAGATATCATTTTTCAATATTTTAGATTTTCTATGATTTTCTGGAATTTTCCTGAATTAAGTTGAAAATCTTCAAAACCGGTGTCGACCAGTGCCGCTGACCGACTCCCGGATTTTTAATTTATAAACCGATTGGAATTACTAGAAGTGCCTTTTTACAGTATTTCTTAAAACCACATTTCCTATCTAAATACTTTTTCTGAGGATTTTATGAATTTATGAAAATTCCACCGGATTCGGTATCGGCCAGTATCGCTGGTTGATTCCAGGATTTTTAGTTTACAATCGGGATTGAATTTCTAAATTCCGCTTTCACTTTACTTCTTAAAATCATATTTTATTCTTTAATACATTTTCTGGAATTTTTCAGAATTTATCAAAATCCGGCCGACCCGGTGTAGACCGGTATCGGCGGTTGACTTCCGGATTTTTAATTTGAAAACGGGATTTTATTTCTGAAAACCGATTTCATATTATTCCTCAGGAACCTCCGGGTATTTTTTTGGGATTTTTCCGGAACAGTCGATTTTTCGCGACCATATTATAATATTATTATTTTATCAAATCTTTTACTTTCTTTCTTTCTTTCTTTTCTCTTCTCTTCTCCACCGACCCCAGCAGCCCACTCCCCTCCACGTGGGCGACACCACACCCCCTCTCTCATTTAATCCCTCTCCCATCACCAATCACTATCACTCTCTCTCTCCTTTTCTTTTTCTTTTTCTTTCCTTTTTCTTTTCTTTCCTTCTTCACTTTCTCTTCTCCTTCTTCTTCATGGGCGGCTGATGCCCCAACCGAACCACCACCACCACCGGTGCCTCCGGCCACCACGACGCCGGCGAGGGACCCCAAAATCCGGCCATCTCCTTCCCCTCTCTCCTTTTTTTCTTTTCTTTCTTTCCTTTCCTTTTCTTTTCCATTTTTTTCCTTTCTTTTTCCTCCCCTAGATCCAGCCACCACCGATTCTCCTCCCTCCTCCGGCACCTCCGGCGGGGGTTGACCGCCGCCGGCGTGACGACGGCGGCTTTGGGGCCGGCCAGGGGCCTCCTGGCCCCCTGTGCACTGCTGTGGAGGGGGCAGCAGCCCCCTCCTTCTTCTCCTTGGGGTGGCCGACGCCACCCCAGTTCTGGGCGCCGCCGGCGCTGTGCCGGCGGCCGTGGGCGGCCAGGGGGCCAGGGTGGCCCCCTGTGCGTGGGCTGAGGGGGGCAACAGCCCCCCTCCTTTTTCTGCAGAGGGGGCAACAGCCCCCTCTTTTCTTTCCCTTCTCATCTGGGGAGTGGCCGGCGCCACTCCCCCTGCCGGTGGCCGGCGGCCAGGCCGAGCGCCCCCAGAGGGGGGCGCTGTGCGAGAGCAGGAGGGGCAACAACCCCCCCTGAATTCTCTCTCTCTCCTGCCTTTTTCTCTCTCCTGCTCCCTCTCTCACTCCTGTTCTCTCTCTCCCTCTCTTTCTCTCTCCATCCTCTCTCTCTCCTATCCTCTATCTCTCTCCCCCCTAATTCAATCTCTCTCTCTCTCTCTCTCCTGATTCAATCTCTCTCTCCTGAACTTTTTCTCTCCTCTCTGTTATTTTGACGCGGATCTCACCCCTGCGTCCGGGCAATCCTTGACGCGAGTCTTCGCGATCTTGACATCCTCTTTAACGCGGCCTTCGCGTTATTGTATCGACACGACGCGGAGCTAATACCCGCGTCTGTGATCTCCTCGTGCTAACGCGATGCGGAACCCACGACCGCGTCCGCGTTCTCCTCGCGTCTTGATTTGAACGCGGGTCTCGAACCCCGCGTTTATGGCATCTTCGCGACGCGACTCCCGCGTCTGTGATTACCGCGTCTGCTATTCCCGCGATGCGACTCCCGCGTCTGCGACCCCCGCGTCTCCCTGTGTCTCTTTCTCTCTCTAGGTTTCTCCCCCTTTCTCTCTCTAACTCTTTCTCTCTCCTCTTCACTTTCTCTCTCTCTATATATATTATATTTTATGGCGCGTGTGCGAGTTCCCGGGATTTCGGAGATTCCAGCTTTTCTGAAGATTTAGGCGAGTGTCCTCGCTCTCGCCTCCATTTGGGTTTCCCCGCTTTGTCGGGTCGACATGTATTTAATTCCATGTTTTCATGTATTATGTATTGGGCTGCGTCCCTGTATCTGTGTATGGCCGAGTGCCAATGACTGGACATGTATTGCTCTGTGACGAATGCTTGTATTAGGGTAGTTTCATTCTTGTACATATACCATGCCTGTGATGTATTTTACTACTTTATACTATGCGTGGCCGACCCTTCAGCCTCCGGTCACTCACTATCTCGAAAGAGACGTGATTGGGACCGTCAGGTTTCTCTGGACCCTCAGCCTCCGGTCTCTCACTATCTCGAAGGAGACGTGATTGGGACCGTCAGGTTTCTCTGGACCCTTCAGCCTCCGATCTCTCACTATCTCGAAGGAGACGTGATTGGGACCGTCAGGTTTCTCAGCTCCGTCTGGTGAGCATACTTAGCGCTCAGCGCTTTATTCACTAAATTCGTTTAGGCGAGATGCTGCCGGATTTTCTACTCGTATCTTAAACCGAGTTGTCCCGGTAACCTCGCAGAGCGCATTAGTGTCTAAACTCTGTTTGCTGCCTGTGCCTCCAGCTTGTTCAGCTCCGCCTGGTTATCATGATCAGCGTCCAGCGCTTTACCACTAGATTCGTCTAGGCGAGATGCTGCCGGATTTTCTACTCGCACTTTAAGCCGAGTTGTCCCGGTAATCATGCCAGACGCTCCAGTGTTAAATACTGTTTGCTGTCTGTGCCTCCAGCTTGCTTAGCTCTGCTTGGTTGTGCTCAGCTACTACTATATCACATGCCATGTACTTACCTGATAAGTTAACACTTGACATGCCATGTCATTACTTCATACCTCTCTTTTACATGCTACTATTTAACACCTGTTTGTACCACTTGACAACTGTCGTGTTATCACCTAACACCGGACATGATACTACTTGGCAAGGCTCCTTGTTATGATATGACTTGCCACCGGATTATTATCAATCTCTTGACATGACTTGTTACCTGCCAAATATCATCCTCCTGTCATGCTATCACTTGACACCCGGCATGATATACTTGACCTGTGATTATCTCATTTACGGAAATACTATACTTGTTATCCTGCATTACATGCAGTGACTTGAATCTTGTACTTGTTATCCTGTATTATATATACAGTGACCTGAATCTATAGTACTTATGTACTCCTGAACTCCTGATCCTGTCTTGTACCTGCTATTCCCGTAATTTGATAACTACATAATAAATCATAAAAAGGAACAACTTGCATCGGGTCGGGAGAAACTTGCGGCTATCAATATGTGTTCGTGTTTACAGTGGTACTAGGCATGTTGTGCAACTAAAACTTCCGGTCTGACCTGTGGGCCTCCAGGCGACCGAGGGGAGTGCTGGCTCCTCCTTCTTGGTACCATCTTGATAAGGGCATGATATAAGACCCTCCTGTAAGCCTTGCGGCTGGTTCCATACTCCAGTGATGGAACGTCATGGGTCGTGGTCCGGGCATGTACGGGACCCACTGTAAACATAGTTCGTTGATACCCCCGCTGGTTTCCAATAACAACATTGCTTTACTCGGATGTGGATATATGTGCGCTGGGACGCTAGTTCACATATCTAGACATCAGGGTAAGACGAGTAATAATAATAATAAAAGATGCCAACCATGGATCAGTTGTATGCTTTGCCGAGTTTGCTTTCATCGTGTTTTACATCGGATTTCCGGTTTTATGGTTATTATTATATTTGCTGCTCATATCCTGCTTTACCACTTGTATCCTATTCCACCAGTCTCCTGATCTTGTCTTATCATACCACGAGTACTTCCTGCTTGATATCACTTATCATGTCTACTTTCTTCCTGCATTCTTCTGATCACGACACGGTTTTCAATGTATGATTATGATTCGGTTTTATCGATACACATATGCTTATCTCAGCACGCCATCTGGCTTTTGTATCACTACTCGCCTGGGGAGTTTCATCTGACTCCTCTGGATCCTCATGTCCAGGTCATGGAGCTTGGAGCGTGTGGGTTCCCCCAGTTGCTGATCAGTGTGGCGCAGCGGTAGCGTGGATCTCCAGCAGATCATCCAGAGCTCTATCCTTCCAGGTCCCCCTGTGTGCCTCTCGAGTTTTCCTTTTGTAAACTCGTGAGTGCCTGTGTACTGTTCATACTTGTACATTTCTTGTAATCTCGCAATTGCGCATATCAGTGATGTAATATTTATGTAATATTGGATCACCTCTGGTGATAACTTTGTAATTGTACTCATATGTTGGAATGTATAATGCACCACTTGCTTCCGTACTCTGATTCTTGCCTGTACTGATGCTTAGCGTATATACGTGAGGGTATTTCTGACCTGCGTATATACGTTGCAGTAACGTCTCCGTACCCGCCGGGATCAGGGCGTTACACTTTGTATCAATGGAATCTCATCATCCATACATACCGAATTGGTATGGTATATTCATACCATAACATATGAACAGTTTGAACTAGAATTCTCACTGATACTGGAACTCATAGGGAAGAAAATGGATATATGGATGGAATCATATATACACTATGTACAAAAAAAAAGTATGCAATTATTGGGGAACAATCAATATACTTCTAACGTCGAGTCATGATCAACTAGGATAGAAAAAAGCATTAGGTTGAACTCTTCTTTGGTGTCAAGGTAATAGCTATGAATAGTCATCGACTCCTGGGAAAGGGTGGAAGAATGGGACCTATTATGGGATATATCAATGCATTACAGACGTATGATCATTACGCTTCAACCGGGTTATTCTATTCTACCTCTTTTAGACAAAAGAACTTAAAGCAAAACCTTAATAACACGACAATACATTTATACAAAACTTTTACCCCGAGCGCACGCAATGGAGCCGTAGACAATCAAGTGAAATCCAATCCATGAAATAATTTGATCTATGAATGACATCATTGTGGTAAAGGTCATAATGCCTGAGGAATCATTACTACAAGCATAGAGGGAGGGGAAGGTCATAAGCATCTATATCATGAAATCAATTTTCGATGGAATAAAAAAGACATATCTGGTAGAATTATGACCATAGAATATGACTTTAATCAAAATGCATATATTTATCTCAACACTATGGGGATGGTGAGAAAAGATATATCTTACATCCCAGAGGGGCTATAATTGGAGATACCATTATTTCTGGTACAGAAGTTCCTATATCAATGAAAAAAGCCCTACCTTGAGTGCGGTTTGAACTATTGATTTACGTAATTGGAAGTAACAAATTAAGTTTATACGAAACCTAGAAATCAATCACTGATACAATTTGAGTATCTCCATGGGATAGACCTCAATAGAAAATGACAGCAAGTGTTTGAGTTCAGTAGTTCCTTATAGAAAATTACTAACTCTAGAGATATGATAATTTGAAGAAGACAAAATTGTTTGAAGCACGCCAAAACTGGAGCGCCCCTGTTTCAAAGAGAGGAGGACGGGTTATTCACATTTAATTTGATGGTCAGAGGCGAATTAAAAGCTAATCAGTGGAATTATAAAGATCCGCTGGGGAAAAAATAGAGATGTCTCTTATGTTACCCGTAATATATGGAAGTATCGACGTAATTTCATAGAGTCATTCAATTTGAATGCTACATGAAGAACATAAGCCAGATGACCAAATAGAGAGACCTAGGATGTAGACGATCATACATGAGTGATTCGACAGATTTGGATTCCTATATATCCACTCATTTGGTACCTTCATTATATGATTCATATAAGATCCATCTGCCTAGATATCATCATATACATCTAGAAAATCGTATGTTTTGAAGAAGCTTGTACAGTTTGGGAAGGAATTTTATTAATAAAAAAGAAGAATCTACTTCAACTAATATGCCCTTAGGGACGGCCATACATAACATAGAAATCACACTTAGAAAGGGCGGACAATTAGCTAGAGCTGCAGGCGCTATCGCGAGTTGATTGCAAAAGAGGGTAAATCGGGCACATTAAGATTACCATCTGGGGAGGTTCGTTTGATTTCAAAAACTACTTAGCAAGAGTCAGACAAGTGGGTAATGTTGGAGTGAACCAAAAAAGTTTAGGCAGAGCTGAATTGAAGTGTTGTCTAGGTAAGCACCCTATAGTAAGAGGAGTAGTTATGAACCTGTAGACCATCCCCATGGGGGCAGGGAAGGGAGAGCTCCAATTAGTCGGAAAAAACCTACAACCCCTGGGGTTATCCTGTGCTTGGAAGAAGTAGGAAAAGAAAAAATATAGTGATAGCTTTATTCTTCATCGCCGTAAATAGAGTTGGCCCAAAGGCCCATTGCTCTAGTTTTGATGATGATTAACTCATGTAGTTATAGTACTAATGATCTTGTGTTTAATTAGTCTCAGATATTTGATCAAGATCTTAGTTGGTGTTTAGCTTCAACAAAGGATTTAAAGTCAAGTTTTAGAGCTAGTATATGTTGATTCAAGAGCTCGCGCATCAAGATCGCATTAAGTACTTAAGAGGAGTCTAGCTCATTGGATCAAGGTTTGGACCAAGTCAGAAAGTAGAAGAAGACTTTCAAAGAGAAGATTTCCAAGAAGACTTGTGTCATGTTTGTAAGTGTCAAGATTTTTTTTTAGATAAAATGTAAAGGATAGATTAGTTGGTGGATTACTCAAGTTCATATACACTCACACACAAGATTTATATGTGTTTTCATAAAAGAGTTTTTGTTTTGAAAAATACCGGTTTGGTTTTTAAGATTCAAAAAATACATGTGTTTTATCAAAACTTATTTTAGATCTTAATGTCAAAAACATAAATATTTCATCATATATGTGTAGTGTATGATATCCATACACACTAAGCTTCAAAAATGTTTACAATATCTTATTTTTGTATTTGGAGAAGTTTTAGAAAAATCATTTTTAGATTTGGAGATTGCATTTGGAAAATACAGATTTCTGTTTAAGCCAAAATTTCTATATTATAAAAATAGTTCAAAATGTTTGTAACATATTTTGATTTTTACTCAAACATGTTTGTATATCAAAGTATATCAATGAACTTATTTTTGTAAAATTTATGAGAATTTATGGGATTTTTTAAAGGTAAAAAGACCAAGTTTTAATCCCTGAAAATTGCTGACCAGGCCTTCTGTCGGTCGACCAGGCGGTCGACCGATGTGCACAAATGTGCACAGCCAAGGGCCGGTCGACCACCTGAGATCTTCTGCTCTCTGTAAATGGCCCCGGTCAACCGGGCGGTCGACCGCCAGGTCATAGCCCAGTTTACGGTCGACCGGCCGGTCGACCGTTTTTTCCCAACGGTCAGAAATCCGACCGTTGGCGGTCGACCGAGCTATCGACCGGGCGGTCGACCGACAGCAGGATTTTCCTGCTGAGTTGTCCCCAACAGCTAATTTTTGGAGGCCTATATATTGGGGATCCCTTGGCCTGTTTTACACAAGATTTTAAGAGAGCTTTTGGGCTAGTTTTTCCTACCTATCTCAGTGTTTATCTCCACTTGTTTTAGAGTTAAAACTTCATATCAAAAGGAGAGTTTTTCAGGAGTGTTTTAAAAAAGAGATTTCTTGAGTTTTTCACCACTGAATCAATCCTAGTTTTCTCACACACATTTGAGTTATCCATTGCTATATCAATCCTATAGGGATCTTTGTTGTGAGAGAGTTTTAGGTGATCAAAGTGTTGAGATCACCAAAATGTTTCATCTTGTATATGAGGAGGCGAACTTGCGGATTCGTGTTGTTTTGAGTTCTTGTGGGAGCTTGGTGTAGAGGTGCAGCCTCGGCAAGCTAGTGTGCTTGCGTGTGTAGTTCTTGCGGGAACAAGAGAGGGACTAATAAGTCCAAGGAGTTCTAGTGTGAACTCGTTGTAGGTGTTGCGGCACCGAGTGATCCGGTGGGATCGATTCTAGTGGAAATCCTTCATAATGTTGAAGGCGGGAACGTAGAGCAAGGGTGCTCGAACCTTGAAACAGATCTCCCGTGTTTGCGATTGCTCTCTCTCTATCTCTACTTGTGTTTATATCTATCATACTCTTATTGTTCATATTCATTACTTGCTTGATATACTTGTGCTTATATTGATATATGCTTGGGGATTGTTTGTTCACACGTGTATTCAACTAAGAGAGCCATAGCGGCACCTCAACTCTTATCTAGAGGAATCTTGAGGAGATAGTCCAAAGCCCTTTACCGGGAATTCGGCTACACTCTTGTGTTATACTTGATGTGTTTAACTTAATAGTTTTTAGCTTGCACAAATAGTTTTAATTTCGCATTAATTCATCATTAGATTAGCTAGTCACCTATTCACCCCCCTCTAGGTGATTTCAAATAGGAATATTGAAAATCAAATTTTTTAAATTTGAAATAATGTGATGGGCGAACGACGGAATTGAACCCGCGCATGGTGGATTCACAATCCACTACCTTGATCCACTTGGCTACCTCCGCTCCTTATCTAGCTAAAGATTTTCTCTTTTTTCCATTCATCATTATATTTATTCTTACTTTCTTACTTAGATTGAGATATTCTATTGGACATAGAATGCCAATCTTTAAAATGTAAAATAAAAAAAGGAGTAATCAGCTGTGATACATTCACTGAAAAAATCCTTTATAGCTAATCATTTATCCATAAAAATGAAAAAACTCAACATGAGGGAGGAGAAAGAAATAATAGTAACTTGGTCTCAAGTATCTACCATTATACCCAAAATGATTGGCTTTACAATCGCTATTCATAATAGAAAGGAACATTTACCAATTTATATAACAGATCGTATGGCAGGTCACAAATTGGGAGACTTCGTGCCTACTCTGACTTTTGCGAGATATGCGAGAAACGATAATAGATCTCATCATTAATTTGAAAAAAAAGGGGATAAACCTTATAATAAAAAAAACTCAAATTCCGACAGAGAAGTAAAAGTTTTAGCTCAACATATATGTATGTCGGTTTTCAAAGGGCGAAGAGCAACCTATCAGATTCGCAGGCGCTCTTATGAGGAAACACTTATGATACTGGAACTCATGCCTTATCGAACATCGTATCCCATTTTAAAATTGGTTTATTCTATAGCAGCAAATGCTAAGGGTTTGAATGAAGCAATTCATTCATTAGTAAAGCCGAAGTCAATGGGGGTTCCTTTGTGAAAAAGTTAAAACCTAGGGGTTGAGGACGTAATTATCTTTATTATTCTGTATTTCTATATTTTCATATCTATCAGGAACGAACGCACAACTTTTCTTTGAATCAACAAAAAAATTATCAATAAATCCATTTACAGTGATGAAACAAGCCAAGAAGTGGTTGAGATACCAAATCAAAATATAATGAACTTTATTTCGACTATAAAAAAATTACTTCTAATACTAATATTAGTAATAAAAATTTTAATATTTATGGTCACTTATCTTCTTTGTCTCATGCATTTGTATTTTACAAATTATAACAAAATCAATTACTTAACAATTATCATTTGAGATCTGTACCTCTATATCATGACACCCATCCTTTTCTTACAGATATAATTAAGAATTATTGTACGACACGAGGAATATTAAATTCCAAATCATGGCATAAAAAAATTCATAAGTATGGGATGAATAAATGAAAATTTTTTTGGTTAGAGGTCATTATCAATACAATTTATCTCAGACCAAATGGGCCCACTTAGTAAAAAATGGCAAAATAGAGTCAATCAATGTCGTACGATTCAAAAGAAAGATTCAATGAAATTGGATTTATATTAAAAGGACCAATTAATTTATTACATGAAACAAATGACTATGTGGTGGATTCATGAGTCAAAAAAAAAAATTAAAAAAACATTATGGATATGATCTTTTATCATTTAAAGATATAAATTATGCGGATAGTAGGGACTCATATATTTATGGATCAACGTTACAAGTAAAGGACAAAAAATAACATAGAATTTAAATACACTGGAATCTGAATCGAACTTGAACCAGATACCTCACCCGTGAAGTAAATCATCGCACCTACAATCCAACCAATTGGGGGAGAACCAATAGATTCTTTTTCGGGAGCAATTCATCCTTTTCGAACGCAGCATATAACTCTCCATTGTACTGCGCTCTTTAAGTGTGCTTGTTCCGTCTTCTCCCTTACCATGAAAAGTTTTTGTGAAATAACTCTAATGGGTAGAAAAAAGAAGGCGTTAAGAGACGTCCTGGCCTAACCTTAGACAGTTTAAAATTCTTTTTCAAATCTGCTCCCATTTTGAGTCAAGAGATAGATGAATAGACATATTTGCACTGATTGGGGGGGGGGGGGCACTTGTATTAACTGAGGGGGTCGAAGACCAAGAAGTGATTTATTTATACTAAGCATTCTTCTCATCATATGGATCAAAAAAATGAGTAAAAAAGAGAAAAAGGACAATTTTTATTTTTTAACAGTCTAGGGAAAGAAAGCAAAGCTGCCTTTTGGGTCTCCCCAAAAACGACCTTCTTTTTTTGAACCCATTTTTAAGCACTCGAAAAAAATAATAAAAGTGAAAAGCATTTGTTTAAAGTTATAAGGGCTTTCAAAGAACGAATCAAATTATTTTTAAAGATTTCAAAATAAAAAACAAGATGGGGCACCAAAATAATTTTAATTAGAAATAATAATGAAAGAACGTGAAAAAGTAAACCCTATTTTCTTATTGAAATTGAGGAAGGTGAAAGTATGTAAAATAAATAAAAACAGAAAAGACTTTAATATAAATAATAATATTATCAAAGAATCGACCATTCAAATTCGATCCAAGAATTGTGTAAATAAAAATTTTTCACTCATAGGAACAAAAATGAAAGATCTTGCTAATAAGATAAACACAATTAAGGCTCAAATAAAAGAAATCACAAAAGACTAGAAAAAATAGTTCTAACTTGTGATGATAAAAATAAAAGATCGGAATCACAAAAGAATATTTGGCAAATATTCAAAAGAAAAAATATCCAATTAATACGTAAATCGCATTATTTTATGAAATCCTTCATTGAAAAAACATGCATCGATATATACTATGTATTATTAAGATTCCAAGGACCAAAGCACAACTTTTCTTTGAATCAACAAAAAAAATTATCAATAAATTCATTTACAACGACGAAACAAGCCAAGAAGGGGTTGAGAAACCAAATCAAAATACAATGAACTTTATTTTGACTATAAAAAAGTTATTTTCTAATACTGATATTAGTAATAAAAATTTTAATATTCATTGTGACTTATCTTCTTTATTTCAAGCATATGTATTTTACAAATTATCACAAAATCAATTACTTAACAATCATCATTTAAGATCTGTACTTTAATATCATGACCATTCTTTTCTTAGGAATATAATCAAGAATTATTGTATGACACAAGGAACATTAAATTCCAAACCAAGGCATAAAAAAATTCATAAGTATGCGATGAATAAATGAAAATTTTGGTTACAGGGTCATCAATCAATACAATTTATCTCAGACCAAGTGGGCCACTTATTATCGAAAAAATAGAAAAATAGAGTCAATTAATGTCGTACGATTCAAAAGAAAGACTCAATGAAATTGGATTTATACAAAAAGGACCAATTAATTCATTATATGAAACAAAATTACTATGCAGTAGATTTGTTGATGAGTCAAAAAAAATTGAAAAAACATTATGGATAGGATCTTTTATCATATAAATATAAAATTATGGTGATAGTAGGGACTCATATATTTATGGATCAACGTTACAAGTAAAGGACAAAAAAATTACATGTAATTTAAATACAGTGGAATCCGAATCATTTTATGGATTGATAAGTATAGTTATTAGTGATTATCTAGAAAAAGGGCCTATTATTAGTACGAACAAAAATCAGGATAGAAAATTTTTTGATTATAGAATTCTCCATTTTTGTCCTAGAAATAATATCGATATTGAACCTCAACCAATATGTATATTGATGCCAAGATTCATACGAATGCTAAAACGAAAACTCAAAATTCTCAAAAAAATACTTTATTGATTTGATGGGAATGAATCAAGAAAGGTTAACCCAAGCGAACATTCAAATATCTGCCCCACATCTGTTCATGAAGGTTCTCCTAATGGGTTGAAGACCATATCAACTGGTGTTCCATCTTACAAGTAGGGCATGTCTTGTTTGGACAAAATTTTAGAAATGATACCTTTATTCTCATGTCTTCCAGCTACTTTATCACCCACTTTGATTTTATGTTTCTCTAAAATATATACACGAATCCTTTCTAGATTATAACTAGAACCTCCCTTTTTCTGGATCATCTCACATCAATAACTTGACCCTGCCACCTATAAGTAGTTTTAGAGAAGTTTCTTTTGTAGTAGATACGTGAATGCCAAATATGGCTCATAATAATCTATCCTCGGGGGCATACGAGGATTCGTTCGCCACCTGAGGTGTTAATTAACCTACTAAAATATCATCGGCTTCTATCTAAGATCCCAGCATCATAATGCAGTTTTTGACCCCAACGGCTAGTTTCTCCTAGACCCTATATAAAGGGGATTGGGGGTTGTTTCTTATAAGATTTTTCAAGAGAGTTTCTACCAGTTTTCTTGTGCTTCTTACCCATTTTCTAAAGTGTTTTAAAACAAGTTTTTGAGCTTCAATTCTCAATCTTTAATTGTTTCCAAAGTGTTGGAAAACATAAAGGAAAAATAAGTCTTTGGAAAATTTATTTTGTATTTTATTTTTCATATCTATCAAGAGTTTTTTCCAAGCATTTTTCTTTGCGATTTCTTTTCTAAATACTTTGATTGCTCACATACTTGAGCCAATCAATTATATTCTACCTTAGGATCATATTTTGTGAGATAAACTGTTTGTGATTTCTCTAGACCACCAAGAGAGTGTTTGTGATCATTGGATCACTAAGTTATAACCTTTTCCTTTGCTTTGTGCTTGGCTAAGTACCCACCTCTTGTGTAGAGGTTTGTGTTTGAGAGAGGAGTTGTGTACTCCTGGTGTTGCGTTGTAATTCCTCGATAGAGGTCCCTTTATGGAAGGTCTAGCGTGGATATAGTCCTTCCGTGTGAAGGCAGAGACATAGAGCAGTGACTCGAACCTTGAAACATATCACTGTGTTTGCATTTGATCTATTCTCTCTCTCTCTCTCTTATATCTTGCATTGTTATTAATTGCTCTATTATATACATGCTTGGTACTGTTTATGTGCTCACACTTGTGTTAAACCAAGAGAGCTATTGAAGCACCTCAATTCTAAGTTTAGTGGAATCTAGAGGAGTAGTTTGAGAGCCCTTCACGAGGAATCCGAGCTCACTCTTGGTTACACGTTGTGTGTTAGCAATTAAGTTTTAATTTTTGCATCATTTATCCTAGATTAACTTGTACACCTATTCACCCCCTCTAGGTGTACTTTTAATATACATATATGTTGTTATAATTGAAATTGAAAGAGATTGATTATTGAAAAAATGAATACTAATTAGGTAGATTAGTCATAAATCAATTTGATTTTAATTTTCTTTTGCCATTCAAGGAAACAAAATTTCATTCAAGATAAAAATGGAAGAACTGATCACTAATTCAAAGTTAATTTTTAATGGTTCTGATTTACCTCAGTCTGTGACCGATAATCTATTTTTCTACTCTCAATAAAAAAAAGAAGGAAAGTTTTTAAAACAATCAATCGAGAGAATAATATAAACTAGATCCAATAAAAAAAGAATTAGTACTAGAAATAGAATATAAATAGTATTTTTATCTATTTTGGACCAAATTTGACGGCATGGCCAAGTGGTAAGCTGGGGGACTGCAAATCCTTTATCCCCAGTTCAAATCCGAGTGTCGCCCGATCAATAAAAGATCGGGGATTTCTTATCCTGTTGATCTAAATTCGATGAGTTTTTGCTCCGCAAGAAGCAGAGGCAAAGGGCTAAGCGGATGTGTCAATACTTGATTTTTATAACCTATAGCATAGGTTTTATGAAAGAGTGTAATTTTTTCTCAAAAATCTGGATTTAGCCCAAACAAACCGGTATCAATACGGATGAAACAACTCTTACTTATTAATTTAATAATAGGTTCGGGCCATTTATTTTATTTAATTAAAAAATCAAATAAATGGCGAGAGTCAATACCAGGATTCAGAACTAAGTCGGAAACTCGGTATCCTAGGGTTCCTAAAGGGCACTCCTTTTCTAGTACTAGAATTGAAGAAGAAATTATATGAAAGACTATCATATCAAGATCTCTTAAACTACCCTTATTAAAACAAAGTAGTGTCTCGCGATATCGTCTGGTATTAAATTAGATTCAGATACGATAATAGGAAATCTATTTAGGAGTTATGGAAAGGCCCGAAGATACTTTTTATCTAGACTCACGAGAGGCTATGAGTGCTCAAACATGCAATCAAAATGGTTGGTCTACTTTTATTTTATAGAGTAAATAGAGTAAAGTTCAAAGTTGAAAAGAAAAATGCATGTAGGAACAGTGGAGGGGGGTTCTCCTGATTCTTTCATAGAAAGAAAGATATTAAGCTTAGATCAAAGAAGAAATAGAGGTATCTGATAGATAGTTATCTCTCTTGATGGTATATTTTTATGCTTTTTGTTTAGTAAAGAATGATATCAAAACAACCAAAGGGTCTTACTATTCTTCCTTTTACATGCTCCACTCAATTAGAGAAGCATTCCTTTGTTATTTCCAAAGAAAAAATGTGTGTGTCATCATATTTGTGCTTAATGCTTCCTGATTCTATCAGAAACCCTAAAATGTAGAATCTTGTTTTGAGTGTATTCATTGAATTGGTTTGGTTCATCAACAGTTTTAACTCATAATCCTATTTGACTCTGCGTCATTGATTCCACAATGATTATTAATCAATAACAGAATAATTCTTTCATAAAAATAGGGACATAATTCACATAGATATAGTAAGTCCTGCTTGGGCTACTTTAATGGTAGACTTTACATTTTCCCTTTCACTTGTAGTATAGGGAAGGAGTGGACGCTAGGGCTGGGGACACTACTAATTGAGTAATCAATTGCTCAATCGAATTGTATCAACTCTTCATTTTTCGGAGCCTTAAACAAATGTCTTCAAAATTACTTGAACACAGTAATGAAATACTATCATAATTGTATTTCGAAACTTAAAGAAAGTCACGGTAATAAAAATGTATTGTTCTGAAAGGTCCTACACCCAGAAAATACATTTTTGTTACCGCGAGATCTATTCACCATGAGTTTTCTTTCACTTTTTATCTTTTTTTAAAAACCCAATTTTTACAACCACTCTTATATGTTTTTCCTCTTCTTCATTTTCACCGTACTCTTCTCTTTTCACATTTGTTTTCTTTTTTTTTTTTGATTCTTTGAAATATTAAAGAACTGTTAACACACACGTGAATCAACTGGTTAAGCTTCTATCGCCTCCGTCCCTGTGGATTCGATCCGTATAGCCATCATGCTATAACAAAGTATCGAGGAAGCCAAAGTATGCACTTTTAACTTCTAATTTTAAAATACACACTTTTTGTGCCCAGTTCTCCTCCAATCAAGTTCTCCTCCAATCAAATTTTGGCATCATTATCGGGGATGAGAATGGTGTGATTTCACGTCTTTTTTATGTTTTCTTCTCTATTTTTGGTACAGGTAAAAATTTTAAGAATCTAACAACTACAGAAGCATACTCCCCTGTATCCCCTACATAAGAAAGCAGGGAGCTGTTGCCCACTATTTTGTCGCGGCCAGGGCTTTTGGCCGCGGAAACACTACCCTGTTCTAGGCTTTGATCTCCATTTTTTGTAGAGTATTCTGTATTTGCATATATTTATATATTCTGCTGCTAGTTTTTTATTTAGATTACTTGTGCACTGTAATAATTTAGAACTAAAATACGTAATTGGATGTTTTAAAACGATTTAGATATTTGCATCTAGGCACGTGTAAATTTTCATTCCAATATATTGTATTTTGTTCTATAGTTGTGATCTAGACTAAGCTGTACATATTGCATCGCATATAGTTAGGACAAATACATGGGAGATTTACTCTCTTTCTGTGTTCATTCTTATCTATATTGCACACAAGCACGAATTGAATTTAAGGGCATAACCCAACATAAAATAAGGTGGAGAAGTCATTGCCTTCTCTTAGCCCAAAAATCACTTCTCCACTCACATAACCTAAGGTTAAATAAAACTTGCTAGACGTTGGCCGCTAAAGACATCTCGGACTCATTAAAAGATTGACCGAGATTATAAGAACCAAACTCTTGCCAAATTGGTGTTTAAGGATGGGGATTAAGAAGCTGAGCCTTGAAGATTCAGTGGTTTGGCATCATTAAAGCCTGTTGCTTACGCACGGATACCTCCCACTGAGTTTTGTCCCTACCTGGCCGATTAGCTCGTGGTCAGGTTTCTACAACAACCTTCCTCAGGTAATCGACCAGTTAGGAGTCGTCTAGGTCTAGGTCAACCCTAGTATAGACTTGTTTTAGAATTTTTTTCTTTATTTGTTTGTTTGTTTGTTTTTTCTTTTTATTTGTGATTGTTGTGATAAAATGGAATATAACCAAAATTTTTCTAACCAAATAAATCCATTTTTCACCCTAACCTCATTTGACTCGGATAACTCCAACCCGACTATTACAACATGAACCAACCATATAGGCCTGATTGGGTTTATCCGACTCAATATAACCTATATCCCGAATCCTATGACCATAATTTTCACTCTTCATAGAATCCTTGGAGATTCACCTCTCCCAAGATAAATTTTCAAATGCCTTATCCACAAAATTCATTCTCCAACTTTGCTTCATATGCTCCCCTTCTTGTGCCACCGATTGAAGAAAAATCTGATTTGAAAAAGAGAATAGAAACCATGCTTGGTCCCAACAACAAATTCAAACCTGCTCAACTCACAATATCTCCCACATAAAACTTTATATACTCCTTTTCTGGAACATCCAATTGAAAAAAAAAATCTGAGTTAGAAAATAGTATGAAAGTCTTCCGTGAATCTGAGCAACAATTTCAAAACATATTGGATTCATTATTTTAACCAAAGTTTCAAGAATCATATTCATCTTTTCCAGTCTCACCGATTCAAAATGAACAATCATTAATCCTAGAATTGAGTATGGAACTCTTGCGTGAGTCTGAGTGCAATTTAAAAATCTGATATACTTAAAATTGCACCACAATTTCCATAATTAAACTCCATACTCACCTTTTCAAAAAGAACCAATTGCATAGAGTGTGGAAAATATGATTCAGACTCAAAATGTGATTACTGATTAGAGAAGAAAGGTGTGTTTATTATGAAGCAAATGTATTTTATGTACCCTTTCTTGTCTCCGCTATAGCATAGGGCTATACCGAGTCGATTCTCAGGGAGAGCTCGCGATGGAAGCTTTACGTGTGGTAGTGAAGTGAAAAAACGAGTATTCTTCTCTTGCTTATAAACTTAGTGAATCAAATGTAAAAGAAACTAAAAGAAAGGATGGCTATGTTCATGGTGGAAATCGTTGGAAAAGAAATCAAGAAGTGGATGTGGTATTCACAAGAAAAAGAAAGAAAACTTAAAGAAAACAATCCATGACTAGCTTACCTTGCTAGCTTGCCAAGACTTACTAGACTCCTTGATAGCGAATGCTTACCTAATGTTGTCACTCCATTAGCGTAGGATTCGTCTCGCGTGTTGACCTAATTACTTTCTCACTTGCAAGATGGTGGTTTAACCATCGGAGAAGAGAAGATCATACAACTTGCAAGATGAACAAAAGCAATCACCCATGAGTTAGTGAAGAAAGCTAAGCTAGTGGTAAACTAGTACATGGAAGGAAAATAGCTACAAGCCATTAAAGAACTAAAACAAAGCTTGAAGTAAATTGCAAGAATTAAAGAAAGCAATAAAGAAAGCATGTAAAGAAAACACATAAACTAGAACCAAGCTTCAAGTAGAGGAAGGAGGATGGATCAATCCTTGTTGCTTCAAGTGTCACTCTTGATTACACAAGCTCTCTCCCTCACAATCACTCTCTTTTACATTGAATTCTAGGGAAGAAGAAGAGGGATCTAAAGAACAAAACCTAAAGAGAAAAATACATGAAAATTACAATACTAAACTAATCTCCTCTCTTCTCCATTCAGTCTCAGCTCGCAGGTGAAGGTGGAGTATTTATAGTATGGGAGAGAACCTTCGAGAGCCAAGTTTGTTGGCGCAAAATCCGAGGTCATAACGACCTAGATCTGCCGCGCCCATGCCGCGCCCCCGCGGCCTAACTGAATCCGTTCAGCAACGGATTTCTGTTGCGGGTTGTTGAGAGTTTGTTTGGCCACGTGGACATTCTAGAATCTTCGTTTGTTGCGCGCAGATCTCTCTGGATTTGATTTGAAATCTTTGGCTTATCTTTAATCTTGGATTAATCACTTAATTATTGCTAATTAAGGTGATTAATTGGCTATCTCTCCTTTAAGTGTGTACCTGCAAATATGTAGAGAAGAGGAGTAAAAATCACATATTTATTTGTAATATGCATGGGAATAATGAGGTAAAATATGCAATATTGGATCACAATCACACCCCCACACTTATTCTTTTGCTCGTCCCGAGCAAAACAAAGAAAAAGAAAATCTATACTACCAGTTTTATTACACCACTTTCGCAGGTGACGCGATTGCACTGAGCATGTGCAACAAGCCGTTAAACCTCTAAGTTACCCTAGAGGAGGAGTGTTGTCTCCTGAGGGTTTTCAGCGGATTACACCCACAAAATCCTTAAAGAAAGAAAACAAATGTTAGTATTTTGAAAATTCATTTGAAAGAGAGACATGTTTTCGAATTATTTTTGCAAAAATATAAGTGATCCTAGGTCATAAGTCCACCTATAATCATTCTTCCTTAAACTTAGTCTCCATGCAAGATCTTGTTTTTAATTAAGGTAAGAATTCAAAATTGGATTGAATACTTTATCTTTCATAAAACCTAGATAGTATGCACACCGTGTAAGTGAAGATTTCTGGGATTTCAACTCCAACCATTAAGCCATTTATTTATATATATTTATTTTTCTCTTTTTTTTTTCTTTCTTTTTCTTCCCTTAGTTTTCTTAGGCTTTCTAGTTCACCCATGTAGCGAGCCTATAACCGATGACTCCCAAACCAGATGGTTCTAGGGCACCAAATGAGAAAACATCCCTCGGGTTAAAGGACTCGAGTGAAAAAGGCCACAAAACTAAAGGGGATTATTTATAATCACCGTTAGGCGTGAATAATCATGCTTCTTGAGGCACAATTATCCAGCATAATAAGTGAGATCACCGTTAGGCGTGAGTAACCATGCTTCTTGAGGCATAGTTATCCAGCTTAATAAGTGATCTTTTATTTATAATTTTTTTTTTTTATTTATATGGCATTTTTGGTCTTTGTTTCCTTCCCAAGAAATGTGTAAGTGTAAAGTGCATATTATCTAAGGCAAAAAAAATTCAAGATAAAAATATCTCACCACTTTTACTTACTTATCCTATAATTTCAAACAAGATCTATTATTTCAACTAGGTTTAAAATGTCATAATTAAGGCTTTCTTAATTCCTAAGATACATCTTAATTTTCTTAAAAATAGATCAAAACTTTGTCTCTTATTTCAAAAAGTTTTTATTTTTTTATTTTTTATTTTTTTATTTTTTATTTTTCTAAAAGAAGTGTAAAAGAAAGAAAATCTAAAAACTCTATGTTAGTAAACCCTCCCCCACACTTATTTCATGCATTGTCCTCAATGCATCGTGATATATGTATGTATGAAACAAATAGAGAGGGAAGGAAAAATTACCTCAAGGTGGTGGTTCCGGTGGCGGTCTGATTGGTCCACGAAATATGGCCCAATCAACTTTTCTTTGGGTTTTGAGGAACCCACCAGAAATCTCAATAATATGACCCACAAAAATGATGTGTGCATTTAAGGTTATTATGTACATGCCCCCATCTAATTTCCAAATTCTTAAAATAATTTCTGAGTTAAATTTATCAACTACCTTGTCCCAGAATGGAATATGGAATGATAGAACGGTTGACTTGGACTCGGAAAGGAACACCGACTCAGGGAAGTGAATGAAGTCAAGTAAAGGTTCAGGAGTCGGAATGGATTCAGGAACTGGGTCCAAGTCAAGAAAATGAAGCTCAAGTCCACATTCAGTTTCCCATGATGGAATGTGACTATCTAAGATTAGTGATTCAAGTTCAGGAGGGTTAGGAATCAAAACTGACTCTAAAATGTTACTCAAATTGGGTAACAAAACAGGAGTCATTAATGATTCAGGTATTTGAACTAAATCACAAACTTGAGGGTCAAAGTCACATTTCTCATTGAGTTCAATTCCACAAAATTGTGAACTTGCCAATTTGTCAATAGGATCTTCAAAAAGGTATAATTGGTCAAGTTCAACATGATCCTCAAAGATGGGTGATTCAACTTCATTGTGAATTGGGCAAGGATCCAAGGTTGACTCCGGGAAAAGATTGATGTGAGGTAGAGATACCGGATTCATTATCGAATCAGAAAAGAGGATTAAATCACTAAGTTGGAGTTCAAGATCACATTCCTTATGTAATTCAATTTCAGAAAAATGTGAACTTGCCAATTTATCAATGGGATTTTCAGAAGTATGGAATTGGCCAAGTTCAATGTGATCATCATAAAATATTGGTGATTCAATTTCACAATGGATAGGTACTGGATTCAATTCTGACTTTGGAAATGGATTGAAATCAGGTAAGGATATGGAAGTCATGATTGAATCAGGAAGTAGAGTTGAATCATCTGGTGAAAGTTCAGGATCATAATCATGTTCAAGTTCAATTTCATGAAAGGAAAACTTGCCAAATTGTAAATTGGATCAGAAGTGTGGACAAGTTCAGTCTTAGGAGATGAAAAACTTGCCAAAATGTCAATGAGATTTGACGTTTGGACAAGTTCAATTTTAGGGAATGAAAAACTTGCCAATGTATCAATTGGATCTGAAGTTTGGACAAGTTTAGGTGAGTGTACTGAAATTGAATCTGGATTTCCAAGATGACAAGAGTCTTGAGTCATATCAATAGAGTGTGGTATAACTGGATTAGTCAAATGTTGATAGGATAGAGTTTCCTCTTTCCTAAGAAGGTTATCCAATTGTTCTTTGACACTATTGAAAGACTCGGCACGTGTTGTTTGATATTGTAAGAAAGACTCTTGCAAGATGTCTATACTCTTTTCTAGATGTGATAGGTCTACAGATGGCTGCTCTAGAATGGGAGTATAGGAATCTTGAAATTGGAAATTTTGTGAATAGTGTGAGTCACAAATGTGTGATGATGGAAGAGTGGACTCACACAAGAAATCTTTACTCGTTTCCTTGACAAGTGGTTGTCCATTAGGAAAAGGTGGAACTGAGTAAGACTTTTGAAAATACTGTGGAATTGGAGAGACAAATGGTTTTTGAAGTTGTTGCTCAACTCTCAGTAAATTGGCTTCTATACTCCTTTGCAACTCAGATTTTTCTTCAAATGGAGGTTCAGAAAAAGGAGTATATGAAGTGGACTCGGGAAATGAATATTGTGGACAAGATGAATATGGTGGACAAGGAATTTGAGAATTTGACTCGGGGTACTGGAATCCCCAATGACTCGGTGAAGAGTTGAAATTATTTTGGACATTATAATCATTAGATGGGGTGTATGGGTCATATTGATTCGGATAAGGCTAACCCGGTGTATTTGGTTGGTGCATATTGTAAAACACCGGGTTGGAATTATCCGAATATGGAGATGGAGTGAAATATGGATTATTATTATGATGGAAAGAATTGTAATTGTAAGCCATATCACACAATCACAAACAAGAACAAACAAACAAACAAACAAACAAAAGAAGAAAAGAAAAGAAAAAATTCTAACCTAAGTTAGTGTAGACTTAGACCTAGACGACTCCTAACTGATAGACCGTCCACGGGAGGTTTAGTGTAGACTCTAACCACAAGCTAATCAGCCAGGGAAGGGTAAGGTTGGTGGGAGGTTTTCCGCCCTAAGACGTTCCTTAATTAAGTAACCAGCAACCTTCGGGCTTTCGGCCTCAACCCCTTTCCTAGACACCGATTTTGCAAGAGTTAAATTCCAACACTTTTCCCCCTTAGGATAATCTCCTAAGTGAGTCCGAGTGTCCCTAGGGCCAACGTCTACTTTTTATTAAATTAGGCTTGGTTTAGTGAGTGCTTGGGAAAATGGTTTTCGGGCTAAGGAAAGGGTAATGAACTCCCCCACCTTATCTTATTTACGGGTTATGCCCTTAAATTTGAATTGTGCAAGTGTACAAGAAATATAACAAGGATTCACTCAAAGCATGAAAATCAAGCAAGGAATTTGTCCTAGTCTAAATGCAATGCAAACACGTACCTTGCCTCCAGCACTCTTCAACAGTAAAAGTAAAGAATTGAAGAGACACGTGCCTAAAATGCAAGTGTCTAAACAATTTTTAACAATTCAACCAACATTTTTACTGTTTTTTAATTAAGCAGGTATATGGTGAAAAATACAGGATTTCAAGTATAGCAGCAGATGTATTTTGCAGATCTGAAGCCCCTGCAGAAAATTTGTCAGAAGTTAACTCCTCTGTGCCGCGGCCGCGCGGCTTTTGCCGTGGGAACGCGGCACTTTGGAGGGATCCTGGTCTCTGCTTTCAAGAGCAGAGGCCCAGGTCCACTTATATGTTTCTTCTGTGCAAGATATTCTGTATCTTCAACCTGTACCTGCAACAGAGAAGAAATATCGTTTAGTTTCTCACTTTTAAAAATACCGTTGCTCTCCCCGGCAACGGCGCCATTTTGATTAGAGAAGAAAGGTGTGTTTATTATGAAGCAAATGTATTTTATGTACCCTTTCTTGTCTCCGCTATAGCATAGGGCTATACCGAGTCGATTCTCAGGGAGAGCTCGCGATGGAAGCTTTACTTGTGGTAGTGAAGTGAACAAACGAGTATTCTTCTCTTGCTTATAAACTTAGTGAATCAAATGTAAAAGAAACTAAAAGAAAGGATGGCTATGTTCATGGTGGAAATCGTTGGAAAAGAAATCAAGAAGTGGATGTGGTATTCACAAGAAAAAGAAAGAAAACTTAAAGAAAACAATCCATGACTAGCTTACCTTGCTAGCTTGCCAAGACTTACTAGACTCCTTGATAGCGAATGCTTGCCTAATGTTGTCACTCCATTAGCGTAGGATTCGTCTCGCGTGTTGACCTAATTACTTTCTCACTTGCAAGATGGTGGTTTAACCATCGGAGAAGAGAAGATCATACAACTTGCAAGATGAACAAAAGCAATCACCCATGAGTTAGTGAAGAAAGCTAAGCTAGTGGTAAACTAGTACATGGAAGGAAAATTAGCTACAAGCCATTAAAGAACTAAAACAAAGCTTGAAGTAAATTGCAAGAATTAAAGAAAGCAATAAAGAAAGCATGTAAAGAAAACACATAAACTAGAACCAAGCTTCAAGTAGAGGAAGGAGGATGGATCAATCCTTGTTGCTTCAAGTGTCACTCTTGATTACACAAGCTCTCTCCCTCACAATCACTCTCTTTTACATTGAATTCTAGGGAAGAAGAAGAGGGATCTAAAGAACAAAACCTAAAGAGAAAAATACATGAAAATTACAATACTAAACTAATCTCCTCTCTTCTCCATTCAGTCTCAGCTCGCAGGTGAAGGTGGAGTATTTATAGCATGGGAGAGAACCTTCGAGAGCCAAGTTTGTTGGCGCAAAATCCGAGGTCATAACGACCTAGATCTGCCGCGCCCATGCCGCGCCCCCGCGGCCTAACTGAATCCGTTCAGCAACGGATTTCTGTTGCGGGTTGTTGAGAGTTTGTTTGGCCACGTGGACATTCTAGAATCTTCGTTTGTTGCTCGCAGATCTCTCTGGATTTGATTTGAAATCTTTGGCTTATCTTTAATCTTGGATTAATCACTTAATTATTGCTAATTAAGGTGATTAATTGGCTATCTCTCCTTTAAGTGTGTACCTGCAAATATGTAGAGAAGAGGAGTAAAAATCACATATTTATTTGTAATATGCATGGGAATAATGAGGTAAAATATGCAATATTGGATCACAATCAATTACCCAGTCAATCCACGCACAAGATGGCCAATACAATTGCATATAGGAATGAGAAAACTCTACCTTGTCAATCGTTGCCCAATTTTGACCTATTGATGTGACCCAAGAATCATATTGTTTTGAAATTTAAGATTCAATTTGATCACATCCATTGAACTTGCCCAAAATTTTGAAAATTACCTTGATATTTTGGCAAGTTATCTTTTCCCGAAATTGAGCTTAAGCATGAATGTGATCCTGATCCCCCAATTGGTAATTCTATTTCACTTTTTGACTCAATAATGGCTCTGGTATCTTTACCAGGTTATTTTCATATTCTGAAGTCAACGTTGAATCTTATACCAATACCCCACGAAATTGAGTCACCAATATCTTACGATCACACTTTATTGATGGAGAAAGTGTGTGAATATCAATTCTTTGATTTGGACCCTATTTCTGAACCAATTACCACTCTCACTTTTGAATCTCAACTTGATCTAAGTCAAATTCCTGAGTCGGTATTTGTTCCTGTTCTGTTTGAGCCCAAATCAATCATCTTCAATAATCACACTCCATTGTCGGACAAAGGTGTTGAACAAAATGACTCAAGAATTATTTTTGAAAATTGGAAAGTAGATGGGGATAATTAAATAAGACCATGTAGTTAATCATTCTTTTCATGGGTTATATTAGAGAGGTCACTGGGGGGGGTTCGTTCGAACACCACAATCTTTAGGGTGAGCCGCATTTCGTGGACCAATCAGACCACCACCGGAACCAGCACCCTGAGGTAATTTTTTTCGTTTTTCTCTATTTGTTTCATGCATATACATATTAGCGATGCATTGAGGAAAATGCATGAGATCAGTGTGGGGGAAGGTTTACTGACGTAGTTTATTTTAAATTTTCTTTCCTTTTACACTTCTTTTTAGGAAATTTCTAATTTTTTTCCTTTTGTATAGAAATCATTTTCTTGTCTTTTTAATTTTTTACAAAATTTTTTGAAATAAGAGAAATGGTTTTGATTTAATTTTAAGAGAATTAAGATTATCTTAGGAATTAGAAAGACCTAAATTATGAATTCTTAAAACGAGTCAAAATAATATATCATATTTAAATTTTAGGATAAGGAAGTAAGATTGAAAAGATAATTTGATCTTGAATTTTTTTCCTTAGATATATGCACTTCACACTTACACAATTTTTAGAATTGGAACAAAAACTAAAAATGCTATAAAAAATAATACAAAAATTTTAAAAATAAAAACCACTTATTAAAGTTGGGTAATTATGCCTCAAGAAGCATGATTATTCACGCCTAAAATGGTGGACAAAAATAAAATAATCCTATTTAGTTTTATGGCCTTGCTTACTCGAGTCCTTAAGCCCGATAGATGTTTTCTTATCTGGTGCCTCAAAACCATCTGGTTTGAGAGTCACCAGCTAAAGACTCACTTCCCAGATAAACTAGAAAGCCTAAAAAAACTAAGGGAAGAAAAACAAAAGTTTATACACACACATATATACAGATATACATACATACATACATACATACACAAATAAATGGCATGAAAATTAGAGTTGATATCTCAAAAATCTTTACTGTTCACAAAATGCATATTATCGAAGTGTTTTATGAAAGATTAAAAATTCAATTTAATTGTAAAATTCTTATCTTTAATTTATAACAAGATCTTGCACCTATAATTAGTTTAAGGAAGAATAATTTCTGGTTAACCTAAGAGCTTGGATCACTTAAATTTTCACAAAAATATTTCAACACTTGCTCTATTTCAAAATGTGTTTACAAAATACAAACATTTGATGTCTTTCTTTATGGATTTTGTGGGTGTAATCCGCTGAAAGCTCTCAGGAGACGCAACTCTTCCTCTAGAGAAAACCGAGAGGTTTAAAGACTTGTTGCACATGCTCAGTGCAATCGTGTCACCTGCGAAAGTGGTGTAATAATTTCTTTAGTTAGTTTTTCTGTCTTTCTAGGGATGAGCAAAAGATAAATGTGGGGTGTGATTAGTCTCCAAATATGCATATTTTACGTAACATCTTCATATTTATTCTGAACAAAATTTTGTTAATAATAGCTTTCTTGTGTGTTTCTAGGTCCATGACTTGAAGTGAAGAAGAACCCTAAAACTCTCATTTATTTGGCGATTTTTAAATCCTAGAAGAAGCCCAAGACTTTGAAGCCCATCTGCTATTTTTGGGAGCAAAAAATGACAAAACAATAGCATGTACATGTACCCAGACCCATGATGCACGCTTTGGCACTGCGCGAGCAGCCACGACATGGTCGCGGATCCATGGCACTTCAGTGGAGCCACGGGTTGATCTTCGACGCATAGCCTTGTCTCGCCATCCACAGTGCCTTTATGGTCTATAGATACCCCTTTGAGATCCAGATTTCAGGGGAGGAGGGCAGTGGTGTAGATTTCTTCTCTTTAGTGTAGTTAGTTCTTTTCTTCTTTTCTTTTGTATTTTCTTTTCTTTTCTTGTAGATCTTGTAATAGAAATGAGAGTGATTCAAAAGAAAGAAGTGGGAGTTCTTGTAGTGGAGAGTGATACTCTATAAAGGTTCTTCATTTATCTCTATTTGTTTCTTCTCTAACCTTTACATGCATAGCTAGTTTTCTCTCATGGCACCTAACTACTAACCACTAACTATGCTAATACTTTATTTGATAATCCATATGAATCTAATAGCCTCTATTTGGCCTTGCTCTTGCAAGAGCCGTTGATGGCTCATGATGATGGATTCTAATTTTCTAACATATAACTCTCTAACAGCCTAACATTACTTTAATCTATGCTTGCTCTTGTAAAGTTTTGATGGGTTAATTGTAGTTTGCACTTGTTTATTGAGTTTGGATGTGAAGATTGACCTTATGGGTCATGCTTTGAAAAATTCTTGAAGCTAAGGACCGGTGATGGCCAAGGATTCATATGAGGCAACTATCACTAAGAGGTTAGTATGTTAGTGGAGCCATTAGTAGTTAGTAGCCACTAGTTTTCTTTACTTTTTATCTTGTTTTAAAAATTCAAATTTTACAACCACTCTTCTATGTTTTTCTCTTCTTCATTTTTCACCGTACTCTTCTCTTTTCACTTTTTGTTTTCTTTTCTTTTGATTCGTTGAAACATTGAAGAACTATTAACACATACGTGAACTGACCGGTTAAGCTTCTATTACCTCTAGTCTCCATGGATTCGACCCGTAGAGCCATCATGCTATAATAGAAGTATCAAGAAAGCCAAAGTACAAACTTTTAACTTCTGATTTCAAACACTTTTCGTGCACGGTTCGCCTTCGATCAAATTTTGGTCAATTCGCTCATTGTTGCTTTTAATCTACCTATAGACTGGGTAACAGAATTTTGAGTCAGAATCATATCTTCTATACTCTTTTCATTCAGTTCTTCTTGAAACTGTGAGTATGGAAGTTAGTTTTAAAAATTATGGTGAAATTGTGAGTCGATCAGATTTTGAGATTGTCACTCGGACTCACGCAAGACTTTCACACTCATTTCTAATACAATTTTTTCTAGAATCAATTGTTCTAGAAAAGGAGTATATGAAGCTTGATTTTGTGAGTTCATAATGATTTGAGATTGTCGCTAGGACTCATGCAAGAGCTTCCATACTCATTTTCAACACTGATGATTGTTTATTTTGAAGAGGTGGGACTGAAAAGGATGAGTATGAATCTTAAAAATTCGTTTGAAATAGTGAGTCCAACATGTTTTGAAATTGTCGCTCAGACCTACGCAAGGCTTTTATACTCTTTTCTAACACAGATTTTTCTTCAATTGAGTGTTCTAGAAAAGGAGTATATAGAGCTTGATTTTGAAAAAATTGTGAAGATTGTGAGTCGGACTTGTTTTAAAATTATTGTTAGGACTCAAGCATGGCTTCTATGGCTTCTATACTTTTTTCTAATTCAGATTTTTCTACTATCTGTGATTTTTAAAAAAGAGTATACGAAGCAAAATTTGCAAAAGAATATTGTGGACAAGGTGGTTGAAAATTAAACTCGAGGGAGGTGAATCTCCATTGACTCTGTGAAGAGTTAAAATTAGTTTGAAAATTTTTGTCAAAAGATTGGAGGTAGGGCTATATTGAGTCGAATTACATCCAATCCGGCCTATTTTGTTGGTTCATTTTATACAAAGTCAGGTTGAAGTTATCCGAGTCAAATTAGGTCGGGACAAAATAAGGATTCATATTAGGATTGAAAAAATTATTGTTGAAATTCATTTCATAAACAAACACAAACAAAAAGAAAAAGTAAACAAACAAACAAAAAAGAAAAATCAAAACAAGCCTATGCTAGGGTTGACCTAGACCTAGACGACTTCTAACTAGTTAACTATCCAGGAGATGGCTATTGCAGTATCTGACTACGAGTTAATTAGCCAGGTAGGGATAAAATTCAGTGGGAGGTAATCGTGTGCAAGCAACGAGACTTAATTACGCCAAATTACTGAATTTTTGAGGCTTAACCTCTTAATCCCCAATCCTTAGACACCAATTTGGCAAGAGTCTGGTAGTAACAACTTTCTCCCGAGGTCAATCTCTTAATAACCCTGAGTTGTCCCTAGGGGCCAACGTCTATCAAGTTTTATTTAGGCTTGGGTTGTGTAAGTGAGAAGCTGATTTTTGGGTTAAGAGAGGGTAATGACTGAAAGTACACCTAGAGGGGGTGAATAGGTGTAAGGCTAATCTATGACAAATAATACGGAATTTAAAAACTAATTGCAACACACTTAGTGTAACCAAAGAGTGTAGCCGAATTCCCAGTGAAGGTCTCTAGACTAACTCCTCTTGATTCCTCTGAATAAGAGTTGAGGTACTATATGAAGCTCTCTTGGTTTAACACAAGTATAGCACACACACAATCAATACCAAGTATATAAATGATATGAACAATATGAAATGATGCAAGGCACAATATAAAAAGAGAGAGAGTTAGAGAAAGTGGATCAAACGCAAACACGAAGATATGTTTCGAGGTTCGAGCACACAGCTCTACGTCCCCGCCTTCACACAGAAGGATTTTCACTAACTCGTCCACACAGGACTTCCCACACAGAGAACCTCCACTGAGGATTTGGGTAAATAAAAACCGGGAGTACACAACTCCTCTCTCAACCAATACAACCCTCACTAAAGGCAAGGCACCAAGCCAACACAAGATCAACCTCACAAATGAGGGATAGGCACAAAGCCAAACAACCAATATCACCTCACACTTGAGGGATAAGGCACTTAGCCACCACTCCAATAATTACCTCTTCACTAAGAGGGATATCAACACAATCACCTCTCACTAGAGGGATATCACAAGTAACGGAGGGTTTACAACTTGGTGGTCTCTCTTAACCACAAACCAATTTTTCCCACAAAATAATGATCCTAATAGATAGGATAGATAGATAGCTCAAGTGTGAGAAAATAAAGAGTTTAAAAATTAAAATCACAAAGAAAAACTCTAAGGAAAAACTTTAGATAGAAATGTAAATGAAGATCAAATCAATTCCCAAAGACTTTTCTTTTCTTTGATTTTTCCAACCCTTTAAAACAAAATAAAGATCAAATCTTAAAGACCAAAACTCTTTTAAAAAGTTGCTGTAAAACACTTATAAAGATGAGAAATTTTGCTCTTTAAAATTCTTGTATAAAACAGCCAGGGAATGGGGTATTTATAGCCCCAATCCAAATCTGCCCGTTGGCAACAGGTAAGGGCAAATTTGCCCTTCCGGTCGACCGGCCAACGGTCAGATTTTTGACCGTTGTGCCACCAGTTGACCGCTTGGTCGATCGGGCCTGGATCCAGAGTGCAACGACTCTCTGGCCGGTCAATCGCCCGGTCGATCGGAGCTGGATACAGAGAGCAGAACTCTCTGTCGGTCGACCGGGGCCTTTTCCAAAGAGCATAGCTCTTTGGACGTCGACCGTCCAGTCGACCGGCCCACTAGCCTGGCTGTGTTCACGTCCTGTGCACGTCGGTCGACCGGACCGGTCGATTGACTTCTGCCTCGGCCGACCGGTCCGATCGACCGGCAGACAGCCAGTCTAGCCCTTATAGGATTTAAAAACTAGGGTTTTTATCTTTAATTAAATCTCATAAAATCACATAAATTCCACAAAAATCAGTTCTTATTAGATTTTGAAATACAAATATGTGTGACAAAAACTCAACACATATTACAAACTATGTGAACCATTTTGTGTTCTTGAAAATTTGCCTTAAACCAAAAACCGTATTTTCCGAAACTTGGATTTTTGAAATGGAAAACCGTTTTCTCCAAAACTCATGTAAATACAAAAACATGATATTGAAACAACTTTGAAGCATATTGTATATAGATAGAATCTAATATACATGAAAGATATTATATCTATGTTTTGACATTAAATTCAAAAATAAGTTTTGTTTAAATACAAAACTCCAAACACATGAATAAGCTTATCAAAATAAGTTTTTCTAAGTAGAGGAAGCATAGATGTATATAAATCAAATCTAATATACATTAAACCATATAAACTTATTTTGATTCTATTTATTCATGAAAACCAAGATCGGTTAAAGCGAAAACCAGAACATGAAACTTTAAACTTGTGTGTGTATTGTGAACTTGAGCATATCAACACTATCTAATCTTTATAATGAGATCTAAACAAAATCTTAAACTAAACAAACCAAAGTCTTCTTGTCTCCAAGCCGACTTGATCCAAATGCGATTCACCGAGCTTGACTCCAACCGAGTGCTAGATGCGATCTTGACGCTCGAACTCTTGAATCAACAAGTGAAAGCTTCAAAAACACCTTTGTTGAAGCTAATCACCTACTAATATCTTGGTTAAATATTTGAAACTAAATATCACAAGATTATTAGTAAACTATAACTACATGAGTTAATCATCATCAAAACTAGAGTGAAGGGCCTCTGGGCCAACAATGACTTCCCCACCTTATCTTGTCATGGGTTTTGCCCTTAAGTCTGATTCGTGCAAGTGTGCAATATAGATAAGAATTAAACACTTAAGCAAGTAAATCATCCATGTATTTGTCCTATTTCATATGCAATGCAATACGTACACCTTAATCCATCTCACAATAACAGAACAAAATATAGTGTATTGAAATTGAAATTGACACTTGTCTACGATGTAAATGTTTAAACCGTTTTAATATTATTATTTTTGCTATTATTATTGCAATGCATAGGCAATCAAATACAAAAACTAATAGCAGATACACCAAGATATAAATATTGGAAGATTCTTGCAAAAGAAGTGGTCCAGAAACCAGTAAATAGCCGCGTTTGCGTGAATTTTTTAGCCCTAGCACGACAATGTTAAGGAAGCAGGCTCTCTACTTTCAAGAGCAGGGAGCTACAGGGGGTATTGCCTTCTGCAATGTCTAGTTTCTATAAAAATTGACCTACACACAGAAAACAAGAAGAGAATATTAACAAAAACGTGAACTAAACTGATCCCATCTCCGGCAACGATGCCAAAATGATGATCAGAGTGAAGCGTGCACGAAAATGTGCATTTTGTAAAATCAATGAAAGTATGAGTGCTTTAGCTTCCTTGATACTTCCGTTATAGTAAAGTGACTAAACGAGTCAAATCCACAGGACAAGAGGCGATAGAAACATTAACAGTTCATGTCACATTAATGTTAATAAGTTCTTCTTTAGAAAGAATAAAAAAGAAAACAAGAAAACAACACTAGAAGTGATAGAAGGAGAAGGTGATGAAAACGTAAAAGAAATGATAGAAAAGTTATGGTTTGGAAATTGATTTTTAAAATAAAGTAAAAGGATAAAGAAAACTCATGGATCACTTACTACTAATTGCTTCCACTAATCACACTAATCTCTTTGTTGATAGGTGCCTCACATTGGATCCTTGGCAACATTAGGCTTGATTACACGGCATTCAAAGTATGGCTCAAAAGATTGTTCTTCTCCCTCACCATTGCTTCATAATGCAAAATTTGAACATCAATCCATCAAGATCTATTAGAAGGCAAGCATGGGATGAGAAGTTAGTGCACAAATTGTATGAGCTAAAGGTGAGGGATGAAATCAAACTAACATCACAACCAAGCTAATACAAATATTAAATCATCAAAATTGGTTAGAGGCAAGCATAAAATAAGAGAGTTAGTTGCACGTTAGAAGTTAGAACCCATCATCATGAGCCATCAATGACTCTTGCAAGAGTAAGGCCTTGTATGATGCTATGAGATTCATGTGGGTTATCAATCAAGTGTCAGAAAATTAGCGGGTTCGTAGTGAGATCACCGTGAGAAAAAATTAACTAGGAATCATATTAGAAGTTAGAGAAGAAATCATGGAAGGAATGGAGGAAGCTTTTATAGATTATCACTCTCTATTACATCAACACTCTTTTTCTCTCTTGAATCAATCTTAGCCCTACTACATGATCTAAAAAAAGGAAAATACAAGAAAAGAAGAAGAAAATCTATACTAAGCTACACTATAGAGAGAAAACCCTAGCTATTATATCTTCTCTCGAACTCTGGCCATCAAATGCAGTGTTTATAGGCATGGGGAGCAGGGAACCATTTGGAAGAAGCCATGCATCAAAGATCGGGGCCTCTGGCCTTGGTCATGCCTCGGGAACATGGCAATAGACATGTTTTCACAGCTTGATTAGAGCCAGAGGCCCTGATCGTTTTCCATCTACTTGCTTCTAAGAGCTTCTGTATATATCTGAAATTAGGTATTTTGGACTCTTATTTCTCCAGATTCATCCTTTAATTAAGGATTCTATGTATCTTCTAAAAGCTCTATTGACTTGGTATCTAAGAAACCTTAATTATTAGAAAATGAGTTTAATTAGGCTCTTATTATAGCTTTACCTCTATACTCTTGATTATCTGCATAATGTTGGCCCAAAGGTTACAATCACCGATTTTGTGTTTTGATGATAAAAAAGCAGATGTAGTTATTTAGTACTAATCAAGTTCAAGTGTTTTTAGTGTGTTTCATTCAAGAAGATCTAATAGGTTTCTTCCTCTAAAGGAACGTGTTGATGGCTCAGGGTACTTAAGTATAGGATTGAAGCTCAAAGCACTCAACGTCGCTATCAAAGAAGTCCACTTGAAGATTCTTGTAGTCACTTAGAACTTTGTAAGAATCTAATTTGTTAAAGAGTAGAATATAGATTTGAGGCTCAAAGATATATACACACAAAAATGCACATTTTCGAAAATATAATTTGGTATTGTTGACATGTTTAGTCTTGATACTTATTCCACATTTTTCTTAAATATTTTTATCTCAATTTAGAGCTTGTATCTCTTTGCTATAGTTGTTTTCCTTCTTCCAAAATTCATACAAAATTATTTAAAATTTTCTTTATTTTTCAAAATAGACCTTGGATATGGTTTTGGCCTAGGTCGATCGTGCCATTACAGGCCAGAATGATCGACCGCACGATTGATCAAACTCTGGCATAGGGGTTGTGCACGTTGGTGCACGTTTTTGGTCGACCGACCGGTCGACTGTTCCCCTTTGTGGTCGACCAATGGATCGACCGACTATAACCATTTTGGCCTCGGTAAAAAAAGGTCGACCGACTGATCGACCGCTAGCCAATGATCAAATTTTTTAAAATGGCTGGTCGACCGGACGGCTGACCGATAAACTGCCAGAATGGCAGTAATGGCCAAAATTTGAAATCTTTATTTTTAACATGTTTTTAAAACGTGGAGATTTGAATTCTGAGGGTCAAATTCTTCCCTTTTAGACCTGGTAAATAATTCTAAAAGTGTTTTTTCTAAGACCTATATAAAGGATCATTGGGATTGAGTTCATACAACAAAAAATTCTATTGAAAATCAAGTTTTTGCTTTCAAAGAGAAAAAGTTTTCAAAGTTTTCTTTTGTGCTTTCAATTTTAAAATTTTAATTGAGTTTTTCTGCTTTTAAAATCTCTCTATTCTGATTTCCACCCTCACAACATCCTTGAGCTTCAAATTTACTTTTTACTCTATAAGGATTTGTAAGAGAGTTGTAAGAGAGTGTTTGTGATCTCTAGGTCACCAAGAGCTTGTATTCTCAATTGGCATTGTACTGCCTCTGGTGTAGAGGATTGGGTTGGGGAGTTGTGTACTCCAAGTGGTTGTATTCCTTATTGTTAGGTCCCTTTGTGGAAGATCCAATAGTGGATAGCGAAATCCTTCACGGTAGTAAAAGCGGGGTCGTAGAGTAGTGGCTCGAATGTTGAAACAAATCTTTTTTTTTTTTGCGATTGGCTTATTTCTCTATTTCATTTACCTGTTTATCATTCATTCATTTTGTCAATCAATACTCATCTTAACAAGATAGCAATTGAGCACCTCAACTCTTATCTAGAGGAATCACGAGGAGAAGTTCAAAGCCCTTCATGGGAATCCGACTTCAATTCTTGTTTTGAGTGATCAGTTTGCATCATACATTTTAAATTGCCTAGAATTTGCTTTTGATTTACTTTACACTTATTCAACCCCCCTCTAGGTGTAATTTCAATTGGTATCAGAGCTTTGCTCTTTTGTGTTTGGCTTAACCTCCTTAGAGAGATCCTATTTGCTAATCATTTCATTAACATTTTCATTCTCATCACTATAGTAAAGATGGCCGAAGGTGTTAAGACCCCTCCCAAGTTTGATGGCCTTAACTTTCCCATATGTAAAGTTAAGATGACCGTTTTTTTGCAATCCCTAGGAAGCCGGATTGCAAAGGCGATGACTAAACCCTTTAATGTCCCGCTGGTGATGAGAACACTTGGTCCAACATTGCCACCAAAGAATTTATGCCAATGCGAAGGCACACTATGCATTACTTCAAGCCTTGAATGATGACGACATAGCTAGGGTCATTCATTGCAAATCCACATAAGAGATTTGGTCACACTTAATGGTCACTCACAAGGGAACATCACAAGTTAAGAGAGCTAAAATTAATCTCTTGTGTTTCAAATATGAAAATTTCCCTATGCATGAACATGATTCCATTGATGATATGGTTACAAAATTTACTAAAATCACTAATGGTCTTACTTCTTTAGGTGATGTCATTTACAATGATCAAAAAATAAGAAAGGTCATTCGTACGCTTTCACCCTCATAGGAAGTCAAGGCTACTACATTGAAGGAGTTAAAAGACAAATAAGAGATGAAGCTTATCGGTCTTATCGGCAACCTTAAGACCCATGGGATGGAGAGGAAGGCTAAAGAAGAAACGGCGCAGCGAAAGAAAAAGACGATTGCTTTCAAGTCTATTCCCACCATCTCTAATGATGATGAAGAAGAAAAAGATGATGAAGATATTTTCCTTCTTGTGAAAAATGTAAGGAGGATGTACAACAAGGCCAAGTTCAACAATAGAAGATGATGGCAAGGGAAGGGGAAAAGAAAATTATTTGTTTCAACTGTCGGAAACCCGACATATCATTGCCGAATGTCAAAAAATCAAAAATAAATCATCTTCCTCAAACAAGCCATCTACCTCAAAGAAGCCATATAAGAAGAAAGCTCTCAAAGCAATATGGGATTCAAAAGTGAAAGCAAAGAAGAGATGGACACGGCAAACGTGTGTTTCAAGATAACTTTTGAACCATCCCTTGATGATTGTGATTTAACTATGGATAAATTAGGTGAGGCTTTTGTAAACTTTCAAATAATTATGATTTTCTAAAGAAGAAATATCTAAAATCAAAAAAAGAAAATGAAATTCTTCAAAATAAAATTTTCAAAGAAAGGATGATTTATCTTTCGCTCTTTTATCTACACAAAAGATTTTGACGTATACAAGATTTCATGTAAAGCAAGGTTTTCGATGATTGATGAAAATGAGATTTCGATTTAAAAACTAAAGTCAAGAGTTTGAGAAATTTTTTAAAGAAATGTGAGTTTGATAAGGTTAGATTAGAGGCCATGTTTTCTAAGAAAAAATCTTCAAAGAAATAAACACATGCTCGCACATTTAAATCACACACTAAGCATACTCATGTTTCACATACTCATACATATCATACATTTATGTATAGTAGAGTTTATTCATGTACTTATTGTGGCCGAAAGGGTCACTTATCTAAATTTTGTTTTGATCGTATAAACGCTTTTAATAATTATATTTGGGTTTGAAGTACTAACATCATAAGACCCAAGAAAATTTGGGTACCAAAATTAACAACTTTTTTATTTGATGTAGGTATACACCAAGGCTCCAAGACGTAGGGAGTGCTGATATCTTGATGGGGTTGTTCAAGGAACATGACTTGAGATATCAGTAATTTTGCAACCCTATCAAGGTAGCATGAAGGTGGCACCATCACCTTCAGAGATGACTCAAAGGGTACAATTATCAGTATAGGTAACATTAAAGTTAGTTCAACTCCACTGATTGAAAATATTGTTTTAGTTGATGGTCTCAAACATAACCTCTTGAGACTTAGTCAACTTTGTGATCGAGATTTTAAAGTTATTTTTGATGATTCATCTTGCAATGTTTTAGATGGTAAAATCAATGCTTGCATTCTTTCTGGATTTCATAAAAATAATGTATATATTATTGATATGTTAAATTTAGATTGCAATGTTTCATGTTTAAATGCTTTCTATGAGGATTCTGGTTATGGCATAGAAGATTAGGCCATATCTCTTTTGACCATCAATCTAGAATTAACTCTAAGGAATCAGTGAAGGGTATTCCTTACTTGAAATTTGAAAAGGACCGCATTTGTAGTACGTGCCAACTTGAAAAACAAACCAAGTTCTCTTTCAAACTAATCAAAGATATCATGACATCTAGACCATTAAAGTTAATCCACATGGATTTGTTTGGTCCTATTAAAATCAAGAGTTTAAATGTAAACTGTTTTGTCTTTTTTTTTGGTTGATAATTTTCTTGCTTTACATGGGTTTTCTTTTTGGATCATAAAGATCAAGCTTTTTTGCAATTTAATGTTTTTAGAAAAAGGGTTGAAAAAATTTGATTTTGTGCATAAGAGGTGAATTCATTCACCATTCTTTTATCACTTATTGTGAAGAAAATAAAATTAGACATGAATTATCTTGTCTTAGAACTCCAGAACAAAATAGAGTCATTGAAAGAAAGAATTGTACTCTTCAAGAAATGACTAGGGTAATGATTAGTGAATACGGACTCCCTCAATATTTATGAGTCGAGACCGTAAACACTTCACGTTACATATCAAATAGAATTTATTTTATAAAAATACTTTCAAAACTTCTTTTAAAATTTACTAGTTGAGAAAGCCTAATGTTTCTTACTTTAGAGTTTTTGGATGCAAATGGTTTGTTTTAAACACAAAAGATAACTTAGGAAAGTTTGATGCAAAGCTTTTGAAGCTATGTTTGTTGCTTATTCTAATATTAGCAAGGCTTATAGAATCTTCAATTAATCTACTTTGACTATTGAAGAATTTATGCATGTTAAGTTTGAAGAATCTAATATTTTTTTAAGAATGTTGTAGAGATTGATTCTTTAGGTGAAGACATGGGAAAGTAATCTTGAAGGACTCACCTATCTAAGAAGAAAAGTCAAAGCTTGATGAAAAAAGTGAAGTTCAAGAGGTTGCAGTGGCACCAACACAACCACTTGGAGATATGCTACAAGTCATTCAAAGGAACTCATCATAGGTAATGTATCAAAAGGGGTAACTACTCGCTCCAAACTCCATGATTTTTGTGGCCATTTTGCTTTTATTTTTATATAGAACCAAAGAATATCCTCGAAGCCGAGGGCGACTCATATTGCTTGCTTACAATATAAGAAGAGCTCAATCAATTTGAGCGAAACCAAGTTTGGCACCTTGTCCCTAGACCCCATGATACACTAACCATTGGTACTAAATAAATTTTTAGGAACAAGTTAGATTGAGTCGGGTAATGTTGTTAAGAATAAAGTTAGGTTAGTGGCCAAGGTTATACCCAAATCAAAGGTATCAATTTTGAGAAAATCTTTACACTCGTAGCACGGCTTGAAGCCATAAGGATTACACTTGCTTTTGCATATTTTAAATATTTTAAACTTTTTCAAATGGATGTCAAAAATGCATTTTTAAATAGTTTTATTGAAGAGGAAGTGTATATTGAACAACCTCCTGGGTTTGTTGATCCTACACATCCGGATTTTGTTTTCAATTAGACAAAGTTATATATGGTTTAAAACAAGCTCCAAGAATTTGGTAGGGAATACTTTCAACTTTTCTTGTTTCAAATATTTTTGTAAAGGTAAAGTAGATACCATTTTGTTTACAAAGCATGTAAATAGTGATATTCTAATTGTTCAAATTTATGTTGATGATATTATATTTAGATCTACTAATGAAAAGCTTTGCAAAGATTTTGAATCATGCATGAAGAATGAGTCTGAGATATCTATGAAGGGCGAGCTAAACTACTTCCTTGGACTCCAAATCAAACAAAGGAGTGATGGGATTTTTATAAATCAAGCCAAGTACACAAGGAAACTCATCAAGAAATTTGGATTTGAAGGTGCAAAGTCAAGCAAAACTCCTATGGCTAAAACAAAAAAAAACTTGACAATGATGAACAGGGTATAAATGTAGACATTAAAGTCTATAAAAGCATGATTGGCAGTTTACTTTATTTAACGGTTAGTAGGCCGGATATTATGTTTAGGGTATGTCTATGTGCTAGATTATAATCTTATCCTAAAGAATCCCACTTGATTGCGGTAAAACGTATTATTAGATATCTCAAGGACACTATTGGAATAGGTTTGTGGTATCTGAAGACCAGATAATTTTTCATGATAAGTTTGTCAGATACTGACTATAGCGGTTGTAAAGTGGATAGGAAGAATACAAGTAGAACTTGTCAATTTCTAGAAAATTGTCTTGTTTCATGGTCTTCCAAGAAACTAAATTCTGTAGCCCTCTCAATTGCCGAGGTGCATGTTGCAGCCGGGGCTTGTTGTGCACAAGTCCTTTGGATGAAACATACTCTCCTTGACTATGATTTGCATTATGATCATATTAAGATATTTTGTGATAATACTAGTATTATTCATATGACTAAAAATGCAAATCAATATAGTAAGACAAAGCACATAAAAATTTGATATCACTTTCTTAGAGATCACTAAGAGAAAAGAGATATTGAAATTGATTATATTTTAACTGATTTTCAACTAGCAGACATTTTTACTAAGCCATTTAATTTTAACAGATTTTCTTTGATATGTGGTGAACTAAACAACATTTTTATAGATTCATGAGTTTTTTCCTTATTGGTATCATAAGTTTTTCTTTACAATCTATATTTATTTCAAAATTTATTTTTGGTTGCTATGCTTACCCTTTTTTATGCATGACAAAAAGAGGGAGAAGTATTTATTGAGTATCCATTGGTATTTATTCTTAGTTTTCTCATGCTTATATGCAATGCCTTTATCATTATACATTGTCAAATTAATCATATAACTTGTTGATATCTTATACTTGATAGATAAGCATTACTTAAGGGAGAACTTTTCAAAGTTCTTTCTTTTCATTTCTTTTAAATAACTAATATGTTTTGTTATCATTAAAAAGGGGGAGATTATTGGCCCAAAGGTTACAATCACCGATTTTGTGTTTTGATGATAAAAAAAAAAGCATATGTAGTTATTTAGTACTAATCAAGTTCAAGTGTTTTAAGTGTGTTTCAGGGTTCAAGAAGATCTAACAGGTTTTTTTTCTTTAAAGGAAAGTGTTGATGGCTCAAGGGTATTAAAGTACGGGATTGAAGGTCAAAGCACTCAACGTCACTATCAGAGAAGCCCACTTGAAAATTCTTGTAGTCGCTTAGAATCTTATAAGAATCTAGTTCGTTAAATAGTAGAATATAGATTTGAGGCTCAAAGATATACACACACAAAAATGCACGTTTTCGAAAGTATAGCTTGGTGTTGTTAACATGGTTAGTCTTGAAACTTGTTCCACATTTTTCTTAAATATTTTTATCTCAGTTTAAAACTTGTATCTCTTTGCTATACATATTTTCCCGTTTTCAAAATTCATACAAAAATTATTTAAAATTTTATTTATTTTTCAAAACAGACTTGGACATGGTTTTGGCCTAGGTCGGTCGACCGTGCGATCGACCGTTCTGGCCTGTAATAGGCCCGGTCAACCAAACCTCTGGTATAGGAGGTGTGATGATGGTGCACGTTCCCGGTCGACCATCCCCCTTTGCGGTCGACCGATGGATTGACCGACTATAACCATTTTGGCCTCGATTAAAAACGATCGACCGACCGGTCGACCGCTAGCCAACGGTCAAATTTTTTAAAATGGCCGGTCGACCGAGTGGTCGACCGACAAACTGCCAAAATGGCAGTAATGGCCAGAATTTGATATTTGTATTTTTAACATGTTTTTAAAACATGGAGATTTGAATTCTGAGGGTCAAATTCTTCCTTTTAGACCTGGTAAACAATTCTAAAAGTATTTTTCTAAAGCCTATATAAAGGTCATTGGGATTGAGTTTATACAACAACAAATTCTATTGAAAATCAAGTTTTTGCTTTCAAAGAGAAAAAGTTTTTAAAGTTTTCTTTTGTTCTTTCAATTTCAAAGTTTTAATTGAGTTTTTTTGCTCTTAAAATGTCTCTATTCTGATTTTCACTCTCTTATACATCCTTGAGCTTCAAATTTACTTTTACTCTATAGAAATTTGTAAGAAAATTGTAAGAGAGCATTTGTGATCTCTAAATGACCAAGAGCTTGTATTCTCAATTAGCTTTGTGCTGCCTCTGGTGTAGAGGATTGAGCTGGGGAGTTGTGTACTCTGAGTGGTTGTAATTTCTTGTTGTAAGATCCCTTTATGGAAGATCCAATAGTGGACAGTAAATCCTTCATGGTGGTGAAGGCGGAGATGTAGAGCAGTGGCTCGAACCTCGAAATAAATCTTTTTATTTGCGATTGGCTTATTGTCTTTATTTCATTTACTTGTTTATCATTCATTCATTTATGTCGATCAATACTCATCGCAATAAGATAGCAATTGAGCACCTCAACTCTTATCTAGAGGAATCTCGAGGAGAAGTTCAGAGCCCTTTATAGGGAATCCGGCTTCTGTTCTTGTTTTGAGTTATCAGTTTGCATCATACATTTTAAATTGTCTAGAATTTGTATTTGATTAGCTTTACACCTATTCACCCCTAGGTGTAATTTCACAAAAAAGACCTAAATAGTATTTTATTAAAATTGGACAGGAAAATGCGATATGAAAATATGAATTTGAATAGTAATCACATGGCATATCGGATCTTCTCCATTTCAAATCGGTCTAACTAAATAAAAATGCAAGCAGAAAGGAATCCTAAACTATTATACAATCAGAAGTAGATATCCATCACCATAAGCCATCAGTGGTACTTACAAGGACGAGGCAGATTCGAGGCTATAGGATTCACTTGGATTACAAGTTGCAGCAGAGGCGAGTAAGTAAAAAAAAAAAAAAAGAATATGTAACTTTGATTGAAATAGAGTAACAATAAAAGAAAAGAGGAAACTTACACTGGTGTCACTCTTAATATAACCTTCTTCTATTTCTCTCATGAAACTTCTCTTTGATCTCAGTTATATAAAGAAAAACAAAAAATTACATTAAAAATGAAAAGAAAACCTAAGTTAAACCTAAACAAGAAGTCTATTCTAAACTCTCTGTTGAGTGTTCCCATTTGCCTTCTGAAATATCAGCATTTGTAATTCCCTGATTTTTTATGTACGTATCACAGTATTAATACTCGATACGACATAAAAAATTAATTTGATCTTTCTGGTAGTCAGATTGAACCAATTTTAGTTTCAGATATCGTTTTCGAATATTTTAGATTTTTCAAGATTTTCTAATTTTTTCTTGATTATTTCGGAAAATCTCCGAATTCGGTATCGACCAGTACCGATAATTGACTTCATGCTTTTTAATTCACAACTGGGATTGAATTTCAAAGTTCTATTTTTAAATTATTCTTCAAATCATATGTTCTATTTTAGCATATTTTGGAGGATTTTTTTGAATTAATCGAGAATTCGGCCGAATCGGTGTTGACCAGTATTGGTGATACATTCTAGGATTTTTAATTTGCACACTAGATTGATTTTTTTAAAACCAATTTCACATTTGTTTCTTGAGATAATATTCTCTATTTTACAGAATTTTTGGGAATATTCGAAACTAGTCAAATTTTACCCGAATTAAATAATATTAAATAATCACTTTTCTATTTTTCTTTTTTTCTTTCTTTCTTAATTCTTCTTTTCTTCCCCTTAAGCCAGCCGCCTCAACCCATCACCATTCCTCTCTCTCCCCCTTTAAATCTCTCTCCAAACTCTCTCCCCCTAAAACTCTCTCTCTCACATACCTTCACTCTCTCTCTTAAATCCTCTCTCCCCATAACTTTCTCCCTCTCTCTGTACCCATCCCCTCTCCCTCCTCAGGCCGACGACTAATCGGGGGAAATCGTGCATAAAAAATGAATGTTTTGAAATCAAGAGTTAAAACTGCGTGCTTTGGCTTCCTTGATACTCCGTTATAGCATAGAGACTAAACGGTCGAATCCACAGGGACAGGAAGCGATAGAAACTTTACCGATTGATTCGTGTGAGTGTTAAAAGTTCTTCAATGTTTGAAAGAATGGAAAAGAATGGAAAAAAGAAGTACGGTGAAACACGAAGAAGTGGGAAACATAGAAAAGAATATATTTGTGATTTTTGATATTTCTAAAACAAAGTAAAAAAGAAAGAAAACCCATGGTTACTAACTACTAATGGCGCCGCCAACGTGCTAACCTCTTAGTGATAGTTGCCTCACATGTATCCTTGGCAATCACTAGTCTTGGTTCAAGAGCGTTGTTTTCCATTGATTTGCAAAGGGGAAAACTTACAATAAAAAGGGTTGAGGAAATAAATTACAAGTATTCTTAAAAAGATTACAAGTAGATCTCCTCAGAGATTCTGGAGAAGTGTGCCGATAGGAGTCTGGTCAGCGCGTGACCACTTTGTCCCTTTGACGATGCGAGCGATGAGATTCCCTTCTCGCCTGATTCGGGGAATCAGAGAGCAGAAGGTTGGTAGAACCCTCTTGCTACTTCTCAAAACCGCCTTCAATTAGGAATTCCTTCTCGCCTGGTTCTGGAGATTCCTTGAGAAGAAGGTATTAGGGTATCAGCACCCTGAATAGAGAAGCAATCCTCTAAAAGTCTCTGAATTCAAGAGCGCACGGTGCATCGTGAAGAAGCCTCTGCTTGTGGAGTCCTCTTGTGCGTGTCGTCTCAGAAAAGCTCCTTCTCTCCTTGTACCCCTGATGCGCTATTTATAGGGAGAGCAAGGGTATAATCGTCCCTTGAAGATATGGAAACAGATTATATTTTTTTTGCAAGAACACAATCAAGTCTAGAATGCAAACACTTATTTTCTTGTTCAATTCCTAGACTCTTCTTTTTCAACAAATTATATTTTTCTATCAATTTTTCACAAACAATGGAAAGTTCTTCATTCAAACATGAGGATCAACATAATCATTTGAAGAACTGGCACAATCATTACTATCTAGTTGAGATTCCGAATGTACCTCAAGGGAGTCATTCCCTTGGACCATGTAGCATATATAGTTGGATTCTCCACTAGATTCCTCTTCTTGGATTTGGACTTGAAGCTTGGAGGTGGTGGTTGTAGTCAACTTGTTCCACACTGCAAAAGCGGAATCAAGATTAGAAACACACATAAGATAATCTTTAGGTAATGTGCTTCTAATAGCCTCTAGGGCTTGTGCATTGGCCCCTATATGATTGCAATCACCAAGATAACATCTCTTGGTGGCCGCAAGGAAAACATGCAAACCTAGGGTCTTTAGGTACATGGACATCCTATACTTCCAAACATCAATGTTGGAAGGGTCAAAACTAGGTGGGGTCATGAAGTCCATGGCATAAACTAAATATGTGCAAACAATCAAATGCAAATGTAGATTAGCAAGCAAATGGATCACTCCCAGGATGTTAAGCCTAAGTATCAGGAGCACTAGCTCTGATACCAATTGAAAAACACCTAGAGGGGGGGTGAATAGGTGTAAGTGCTAATCTAAGAAACTAAATACAAACTAAGTGCGCTAAATGCGGAAGCTAATGCAAATTATGCACAAACTAATACAATACAACAAGTGTAGCCGAATTCCCCTTGCGAGGCTCTGGACTAACTCCCCTTGATTCCCCTTTAAATGGGTTGAGATGCTATGTGAAGCTCTTGTTGGATGAGTATAAGTTAGGCACACACACACAAGCAATCCAAGCAATGTGCACACACAATCAAGCCAAGCAATCAAGGATATAGCAATATGAAATAATGCAAGGCAACACAAGCAATAAGATATGGCAATATGAATTATGCTCAACACAGGTAAATATGATATGATGATGAGCATGATGCTTTGCACAAAGTAAATGAGAGAGAGTAAGAGAGACAATGGGAGCAATCGCAAACACCGAGATTTGTTTCGAGGTTCGAGCACCTTGCTCTACATCCCCGCCTACACCACCGTGTAGGATTTCCACTATCTCAACTCCCACCGAGGGAACCTCTACCGAAGAGGATTTCTTACAACTCTAGGAGTACCTAACTCCTCTCTCAAACAATCACCTCACAACCGAGGGGTAAGGCCCGTAGCCAATACAACAACCAATCCACACACCTCTACCGAAGAGGCTCACAACCAAACTCTATCACCTCTACCTAAGAGGGATACAACTCAATCACCCGATCACCTCTACCGAAGAGGGATTCACAAATAAAAGGGTGTTTACAACAAAGAGGTTTACAACAAACAACCTCAAACTCTTCTCTTTCCTTTTCTCTTTTCTTTTTCCACAAAAACAAGATCCTAATAGTTTAGGATAGATGATATAGCTCAAGTGTGGAATCAAAGTGTTTTTGGAAACAAGCAACAAAGAAAAACTACTTGGGAAATCTCTTGTATATGATAGAAAATGAAATACCAAATCAAAATCCCAAAACCTAGTTTTCTTTGATTTTCCAAAAAACCAAAACAAATAAAGATGAGAAGTTTTAAAGCCCACAAACTCTTTTTAAAACTCTTTTAAACACTACAGAAAACCAGAATTTTTTCTCTTAAAAAACTTGGCCAAAATCCCCAAAGAGATGGGGTTTATATAGCCCCTATACAAAACTAGCCGTTAGGCTGAGTTGGCAGTCTGACAGACTGCCGGTCGACCGGTCCGGTCGACCGCCAACGGTCAGAAAAGTGACCGTTGGGCACTAGCGGTCGACCGGCCCGGTCGACCGAAACATCCTGAGAGTTGAACTCTCAACTCGGTCGACCGGTCCGGTCGACCGACTACAATGTGTAGCCAGCGTGCACGTCTGTGCACATCGGTCGACCGACCCCGTCGACCGGCCACATGGTGCGGTCGACCGGTCCGGTCGACCGAACTGGCCTGGCAGGCACAGTGCAGATCTGCACAGATACGGGATTTGAAAATAGGTCTTTTCACTCAATAAAAATCCCATAAAATCACAGTAAATCTAAAAAATAGTTTTAATCACAATAAAAACTGTTTTTCTAAAAACTTGTTTTTCTAAAACTTGTTTTATCATTTTACTTTGATAACCAAACTTGTGATAAAAATTTCAAGACATATATCAATCATATCAATTCATTTTTGTGTCTTGCCAATTTTATCAAAAACAAAACTTGTATTTTATCAAACTTTGATTTTTCCAAAACATGAATAGAAACGTCAAAATAAGTTTGTCTATAAGTTAAGCATGTATGTATAAATAGAAAACATCTACTATACATATAAATCATGAAAACTTGTTTTGATCAAACTATTCATGAAAACCAAATATCAAAACATAAAACGTGTGTGTTTGTGCACTTGAGCATATCAACTATACTAAGCTTTACAAATGGATCTAAAACTCATAATCTAACTAGGATACCTAAGTCTTCTTGACGATCTTCATCTTCAAGTAGACTTGCTCCAAAACTCCGTGATTCTCCAAGTGCAAAGGTATGATCTTTAAGCTTTGGCACCGGAATCATCATGAATAGCTTCCAAACACCTCTTGTTGAAGCTAATCACCAACTAATATCCTGTTAATGATCTGAAACTTAGAAACACAAGAATATTAGTAAACAACTACATGAGTGTTGATCATCATCAAAACTAGAGTGGAAGGCCATTGGGCCAACAATCTCCCCCTTTTTGATGATGACAAAACTCATGGAGTTATATATGCATGGATTAAAGATAAGCTTCAAGGAAGCTCCCCCTTAACTCATGCATAGGGATAAACAATAAATATATGCAATGAATATTAAACATGAAACATGCGTATGCATAAACAATAAATGGTTCTAGATATCAAATGGAATATTCAAAACAAAATAAGCTCTAGATACCAATTACAAAGCAAACTCTATATATCAATTAAACTTAATATTCTTGAGATTAAAACATAATATATGCATAACATAAGCATGCATATAATATAAAACACAAATACTTCTCCCCCTTTTTGTCAATCATCAACAAAGGGGTAAACAATCAAAACCATAGATAAAATGAGGGGTAAAAATCTTTCTTCCCCTTTATGTCAAACAAAACAATGCAAACAATGTTCTCCCCCTTTTTGTCTAAAACAAAAAACAAAATCAATAAGGGGTGACTACAAACATGATATCAATTAAAGATATGTCAATGAAGCATCTTGATACCAATAAATAAGAATCAATATATGTTATATGCTATATACATTCATGAAGAGGAAGACGCTAAGTTAGCTTCCCTACACATATGCATTACATGAAGAAGGGATGACAAGCCCCAATTCACATAACACATATTATGTAATGCATAAGAGGAGATGTGAAGCTCCCCCTACACACGTATATCATATAAAGAAGAGTTGTCAAGCTCCTCAATTTATAATATACTCAACATGAATCTATATGTAAGAGAGATGTTAAGCTCTCCTTGCATATAGGAATACAAATCAAAACTTTGAATATTTTCTTTAAACAAAATTTTGAAAATACCAATTGTAATTAAACATAACAAATTACCAATTGTAAAACAACATAACAAATTTTGAATGTTGATATCATATGTTCAAAATAACAACTTTTGATCATAAAGAGTGGGAGTACAAATACCAATTGAAATACAAAATCAAATTTTCTCCCCCTTTATGAGATACAAACTAAAGACATGCATAGTCTTGATAACAATTTAAAAGTAATCAATTTAAACAAAATTGAAACTCAAGCACTAGCATAAACACAAACATATATATGTATGAAAGATAGATACCAATAGAAATTGATATACTTGGAATTTAAAGCATACATACATACAAAACATATATGAGTATACAAGAAGATCAAAATGATACCAATTGAAAGAGTTCAATGATACCAATTGACATAACAATAAGTTCAAGTGTATACATCATATTATCTACCACCCAATCATAATTCAAGTTTTAAAGATTTTCAATTTAGGGCATACATGAACATGATCTCCCATCTTACCGCCCTTTGAAGGTAGGGGTTTTCAAAGATAGATTTGAAAATGTAGTTTTGTTTGAAAATCACTACCAAAATGAAGAACACCGCAACTAGTTAAATGGAAAACTTGTTAACTAGCACGAAATCCTTCAAGCAAGGAATAAAACAAAAATGAAATTCACATGATAATCATCACTCTAACCAATAAAGCATAACTCATGAGAAACAAAACATGAGCAATAGATATGAGTGTACAAATAATATGTGAAGATCATAACCATGAAAAATATTTCATTAAGCTCAATTATTCCTTAAAACACGAAATCATCAAAACTATCTAATCTTCAAGGCATATGTATGTCTAATACAAACTAATGTATACATACATATCCAAAACATAAAGAGTCCACAAGATATATGCATTAAGGCACGTGGCTCAAAAAGGATACTCATGTATAGTCAATAGTTTGGATAAGATGGACATATACATGAAGTTAAATATTGACATATAAACATGAAAACATGTAAGGCTAAATTTTCATCAAAGCAATTTTCATTTCAAGGTATATGTATGATTTGTCAACACAAGAAGTATACATACATATCCCTTAAACACACTTTGAGTCCATAATATAGATTTGCATGAAGGGCAAATGACTCAAGGGGTATACATGTATATCTTCAAGTTTGGCAATACAAACATATACATGAAGTGAAAAACTCATAAAACAAATCCAAAATGGGAATACAAGTTTAAAATGTATGAATCATCAAAACTAGACTATACTAGCACATCTAATGGGTTCAAATAAGCATTCAATTCAAACATATATAGATTTATTTGTGGCCCACTATATGTACAAGTATAAATCCTAGTCTTAATGAAAACTAACATCTAAACAAGTAATCTTAACATGAAGCATCAAAAACAAGATAAAAATCATCATGATAAAACTAAAACATGATTATTATGTAAATTCACATGTATTAGATTCATGATGTACATTATAGTTTAAACAAAAAGTGAGAACACTAAGTATGGGTTCATATAAGCAAGTGTGTCTCAAATACTATACATGTATGTCAAGGATCTAATAAACATGGCATGTACATACTAATCCATAGACAATGAAAACATGCTATAAAATAAATGAATATGAAAGCATGTAAATAAATAATACGGAGTTAGGAATCGTTACCAAAACCTAGAAGGCAACTCTCCTTGTCTCCAAAACTTGGTGGTCCTCTCCACCATCTCTTCCCTTGAAAGTGATGCATCCAATAGATTTCCTTTAAGTCCGGAACGCATCCACTCCAAGGTGTCATCACTCTCACGTCATGAGAGAGCCCACACCTACATCAAAATAATAGGAGGGGTGGTCTTTGGTACCCATATCTTCTTGGGTCCATGGGGGTTAGTACCTTCTCTAACCCAAACAAAATTCTTTGCTAAATTTGAAACATTTAATCTATCATAACAAAATTTAGCAAGGTGGCCCTTACGTCCACAATGTGTACAAGTGTACACATGAGCATACATGTGTTGATGGTGTCCGTGAGGAGCATGTGTATGCCGTGGAGGGTGTGCATGCATAGAAGTTGGAACTTGTTTCTTTCGAACCAAGGATTCCAAGCGTGTATGGTTCTTAGCACATTGGCTCATAGTGGAGCCCAAACAATCTACTCTCTTCTTAGCATACAAATATCATCATTAATCTTAGAAGAAGAGGTACATGCATTAGGTAGTCTAGATGATGAGGCTACACTAGCATGGCAAACATGAGCATCAATCTTTTTATGCAAAACCTCATTTTTCTTCAAACAAGCATTTAATTCATTTGAAATGGAAATAATTTTATTTTTCAAATCAACATTCTCTTTTAAAACAAAATCAATTTTTGAAGACAAGTTTTCATTTTTCTTCAAAAGAACATGGCAATCATTTTTATTTTTCAAAAAGTTATTTTCTTTAAGTGCAAGATCAAGTTGAGATTTTAATGAATCCCTTTCATTATAGACCTTAACCTTTTCTTGCAAAACACAATCAAGTCTAGAATGCAAACACTTATTTTCTTGTTCAATTCCTAAACTCTTCTTTTTCAACAAATTATATTTTTCTATCAATTTTTCACAAACAATGGAAAGTTATTCATTCAAAGCATGAGGATCAACATAATCATTTGAAGAACTGGCACAATCATTACTATCTAGTTGAGATTCCGAATGTACCTCAAGGGAGTCATTCCCTTGGACCATGTAGCATATAGAGTTGGATTCTCCACTAGATTCCTCTTCTTGGATTTGGACTTGAAGCTTGGAGGTGGTGGTTGTAGTCAACTTGTTCCACACTGCAAAAGCGGAATCAAGATTAGAAACACACATAAGATAATCTTTAGGTAATGTGCTTCTAATAGCCTCTAGGGCTTGTGCATTGGCCCCTATATGATTGCAATCACCAAGATAACATCTCTTGGTGGCCGCAAGGAAAACATGCAAACCTAGGGTCTTTAGGTACATGGACATCCTATACTTCCAAACATCAATGTTGGAAGGGTCAAAACTAGGTGGGGTCATGAAGTCCATGGCATAAACTAAATATGTGCAAACAATCAAATGCAAATGTAGATTAGCAAGCAAATGGATCACTCCTAGGATGTTAAGCCTAAGTATCAGGAGCACTAGCTCTGATACCAATTGAAAAACACCTAGAGGGGGGGTGAATAGGTGTAAGTGCTAATCTAAGAAACTAAATACAAACTAAGTGCGCTAAATGCGGAAGCTAATGCAAATTATGCACAAACTAATACAATACAACAAGTGTAGCCGAATTCCCCTTGCGAGGCTCTGGACTAACTCCCCTTGATTCCCCTTTAAATGGGTTGAGGTGCTATGTGAAGCTCTTGTTGGATTAGTATAAGTTAGGCGCACACACACAAGCAATCCAAGCAATGTGCACACACAATCAAGCCAAGCAATCAAGGATATAGCAATATGAAATAATGCAAGGCAACACAAGCAATAAGATATGGCAATATGAATTATGCTCAACACAGGCAAATATGATATGATGATGAGTATGATGCTTTGCACAAAGTAAATGAGAGAGAGTAAGAGAGACAATGGGAGCAATCGCAAACACCGAGATTTGTTTCGAGGTTCGAGCACCTTGCTCTACATCCCCGCCTACACCACCGTGTAGGATTTCCACTATCTCAACTCCCACCGAGGGAACATCTACCGAAGAGGATTTCTTACAACTCTAGGAGTACCTAACTCCTCTCTCAAACAACCACCTCACAACCGAGGGGTAAGGCCCGTAGCCAATACAACAACCAATCCACACACCTCTACCGAAGAGGCTCACAACCAAACTCTATCACCTCTACCTAAGAGGGATACAACTCAATCACCCGATCACCTCTACCGAAGAGGGATTCACAAATAAAAGGGTGTTTACAACAAAGAGGTTTACAACAAACAACCTCAAACTCTTCACTTTCCTTTTCTCTTTTCTTTTTCCACAAAAACAAGATCCTAATAGTTTAGGATAGATGATATAGCTCAAGTGTGGAATCAAAGTGTTTTTGGAAACAAGCAACAAAGAAAAACTACTTGGAAATCTCTTGTATATGATAGAAAATGAAATACCAAATCAAAATCCCAAAACCTAGTTTTCTTTGATTTTCTAAAAAACCAAACAAATAAAGATGAGAAGTTTTAAAGCCCACAAACCCTTTTTGAAACTCTTTTAAACACTACAGAAAATCAGAATTTTTTCTCTTAAAAAACTTGGCCAAAATTCCCAAAGAGATGGGGTTTATATAGCCCCTATACAAAACTAGCCGTTAGGCTGAGTTGGCAGTCTGACAGACTGCCGGTCGACCGGTCCGGTCGACCGCCAACGGTCAGAAAAGTGACCGTTGGGCACTAGCGGTCGACCGGCCCGGTCGACCGAAACATCCTGAGAGTTGAACTCTCAACTCGGTCGACCGGTCCGGTCGACCGACTACAATGTGTAGCCAGCGTGCACGTCTGTGCACATCGGTCGACCGACCCGGTCGACCGGCCACATGGTGCGGTCGACCGGTCCGGTCGACCGAACTGGCCTGGCAGGCACAGTGCAGATCTGCACAGATACGGGATTTGAAAATAGGTCTTTTCACTTAATAAAAATCCCATAAAATCACAGTAAATCTAAAAAATAGTTTTAATCACAATAAAAACTGTTTTTCTAAAAACTTGTTTTTCTAAAACTTGTTTTATCATTTTACTTTGATAACCAAACTTGTGATAAAAATTTCAAGACATATATCAATCATATCAATTCATTTTTGTGTCTTGCCAATTTTATCAAAAACAAAACTTGTATTTTATCAAACTTTGATTTTTCCAAAACATGAATAGAAACGTCAAAATAAGTTTGTCTATAAGTTAAGCATGTATGTATAAATAGAAAACATCTACTATACATATAAATCATGAAAACTTGTTTTGATCAAACTATTCATGAAAACCAAATATCAAAACATAAAACGTGTGTGTTTGTGCACTTGAGCATATCAACTATACTAAGCTTTACAAATGGATCTAAAACTCATAATCTAAACTAGGATACCTAAGTCTTCTTGACGATCTTCATCTTCAAGTAGACTTGCTCCAAAACTCCGTGATTCTCTAAGTGCAAAGGTATGATCTTTAAGCTTTGGCACCGGAATCATCATGAATAGCTTCCAAACACCTCTTGTTGAAGCTAATCACCAACTAATATCCTGTTAATGATCTGAAACTTAGAAACACAAGAATATTAGTAAACAACTACATGAGTGTTGATCATCATCAAAACTAGAGTGGAAGGCCATTGGGCCAACAATCTCCCCTTTTTGATGATGACAAAACTCATGGAGTTATATATGCATGGATTAAAGATAAGCTTCAAGGAAGCTCCCCCTTAACTCATGCATAGGGATAAACAATAAATATATGCAATGAATATTAAACATGAAACATGCGTATGCATAAACAATAAATGGTTCTAGATATCAAATGGAATATTCAAAACAAATAAGCTCTAGATACCAATTACAAAGCAAACTCTATATATCAATTAAACTTAATATTCTTGAGATTAAAACATAATATATGCATAAACATAAGCATGCATATAATATAAAACACAAATACTTCTCCCCCTTTTTGTCAATCATCAACAAAGGGGTAAACAATCAAAACCATAGATAAAATGAGGGGTAAAAATCTTTCTTCCCCTTTATGTCAAACAAAACAATGCAAACAATGTTCTCCCCCTTTTTGTCTAAAACAAAAAACAAAATCAATAAGGGGTGACTACAAACATGATATCAATTAAAGATATGTCAATGAAGCATCTTGATACCAATAAACAAGAATCAATATATGTTATATGCTATATACATTCATGAAGAGGAAGACGCTAAGTTAGCTTCCCTACACATATGCATTACATGAAGAAGGGATGACAAGCCCCAATTCACATAACACATATTATGTAATGCATAAGAGGAGATGTGAAGCTCCCCCTACACACGTATATCATATAAAGAAGAGTTGTCAAGCTCCTCAATTTATAATATACTCAACATGAATCTATATGTAAGAGAGATGTTAAGCTCTCCTTGCATATAGGAAATACAAATCAAAACTTTGAATATTTTCTTTAAACAAAATTTTGAAAATACCAATTATAATTAAACATAACAAATTACCAATTGTAAAACAACATAACAAATTTTGAATGTTGATATCATATGTTCAAAATAACAACTTTTGATCATAAAGAGTGGGAGTACAAATACCAATTGAAATACAAAATCAAATTTTCTCCCCCTTTATGAGATACAAACTAAAGACATGCATAGTCTTGATAACAATTTAAAAGTAATCAATTTAAACAAAATTGAAACTCAAGCACTAGCATAAACACAAACATATATATGTATGAAAGATAGATACCAATAGAAATTGATATACTTGGAATTTAAAGCATACATACATACAAAACATATATGAGTATACAAGAAGATCAAAATGATACCAATTGAAAGAGTTCAATGATACCAATTGACATAACAATAAGTTCAAGTGTATACATCATATTATCTACCACCCAATCATAATTCAAGTTTTAAAGATTTTCAATTTAGGGCATACATGAACATGATCTCCCATCCTACCGCCCTTTGAAGGTAGGGGTTTTCAAAGATAGATTTGAAAATGTAGTTTTGTTTGAAAATCACTACCAAAATGAAGAACACCGCAACTAGTTAAATGGAAAACTTGTTAACTAGCACGAAATCCTTCAAGCAAGGAATAAAACAAAAATGAAATTCACATGATAATCATCACTCTAACCAATAAAGCATAACTCATGAGAAACAAAACATGAGCAATAGATATGAGTGTACAAATAATATGTGAAGATCATAACCATGAAAAATATTTCATTAAGCTCAATTATTCCTTAAAACACGAAATCATCAAAACTATCTAATCTTCAAGGCATATGTATGTCTAATACAAACTATGTATACATACATATCCAAAACATAAAGAGTCCACAAGATATATGCATTAAGGCACGTGGCTCAAAAAGGATACTCATGTATAGTCAATAGTTTGGATAAGATGGACATATACATGAAGTTAAATATTGACATATAAACATGAAAACATGTAAGGCTAAATTTTCATCAAAGCAATTTTCATTTCAAGGTATATGTATGATTTGTCAACACAAGAAGTATACATACATATCCCTTAAACACACTTTGAGTCCATAATATAGATTTGCATGAAGGGCAAATGACTCAGGGGTATACATGTATATCTTCAAGTTTGGCAATACAAACATATACATGAAGTGAAAAAACTCATAAAACAAATCCAAAATGGGAATACAAGTTTAAAATGTATGAATCATCAAAACTAGACTATACTAGCACATCTAATGGGTTCAAATAAGCATTCAATTCAAACATATATAGATTTATTTGTGGCCCACTATATGTACAAGTATAAATCCTAGTCTTAATGAAAACTAACATCTAAACAAGTAATCTTAACATGAAGCATCAAAAACAAGATAAAAATCATCATGATAAAACTAAAACATGATTATTATGTAAATTCACATGTATTAGATTCATGATGTACATTATAGTTTAAACAAAAAGTGAGAACACTAAGTATGGGTTCATATAAGCAAGTGTGTCTCAAATACTATACATGTATGTCAAGGATCTAATAAACATGGCATGTACATACTAATCCATAGACAATGAAAACATGCTATAAAATAAATGAATATGAAAGCATGTAAATAAATAATACGGAGTTAGGAATCGTTACCAAAACCTAGAAGGCAACTCTCCTTGTCTCCAAAACTTGGTGGTCCTCTCCACCATCTCTTCCCTTGAAAGTGATGCATCCAATAGATTTCCTTTAAGTCCGGAACGCATCCACTCCAAGGTGTCATCACTCTCACGTCATGAGAGAGCCCACACCTACATCAAAATAATAGGAGGGGTGGTCTTTGGTACCCATATCTTCTTGGGTCCATGGGGGTTAGTACCTTCTCTAACCCAAACAAAATTCTTTGCTAAATTTGAAACATTTAATCTATCATAACAAAATTTAGCAAGGTGGCCCTTACGTCCACAATGTGTACAAGTGTACACATGAGCATACATGTGTTGATGGTGTCCGTGAGGAGCATGTGTATGCCGTGGAGGGTGTGCATGCATAGAAGTTGGAACTTGTTTCTTTCGAACCAAGGATTCCAAGCGTGTATGGTTCTTAGCACATTGGCTCATAGTGGAGCCCAAACAATCTACTCTCTTCTTAAGCATACAAATATCATCATTAATCTTAGAAGAAGAGGTACATGCATTAGGTAGTCTAGATGATGAGGCTACACTAGCATGGCAAACATGAGCATCAATCTTTTTATGCAAAACCTCATTTTTCTTCAAACAAGCATTTAATTCATTTGAAATGGAAATAATTTTATTTTTCAAATCAACATTCTCTTTTAAAACAAAATCAATTTTTGAAGACAAGTTTTCATTTTTCTTCAAAAGAACATGGCAATCATTTTTATTTTTCAAAAAGTTATTTTCTTTAAGTGCAAGATCAAGTTGAGATTTTAATGAATCCCTTTCATTATAGACCTTAACCTTTTCTTGCAAAACACAATCAAGTCTAGAATGCAAACACTTATTTTCTTGTTCAATTCCTAAACTCTTCTTTTTCAACAAATTATATTTTTCTATCAATTTTTCACAAACAATGGAAAGTTATTCATTCAAAGCATGAGGATCAACATAATCATTTGAAGAACTGGCACAATCATTACTATCTAGTTGAGATTCCGAATGTACCTCAAGGGAGTCATTCCCTTGGACCATGTAGCATATAGAGTTGGATTCTCCACTAGATTCCTCTTCTTGGATTTGGACTTGAAGCTTGGAGGTGGTGGTTGTAGTCAACTTGTTCCACACTGCAAAAGCGGAATCAAGATTAGAAACACACATAAGATAATCTTTAGGTAATGTGCTTCTAATAGCCTCTAGGGCTTGTGCATTGGCCCCTATATGATTGCAATCACCAAGATAACATCTCTTGGTGGCCGCAAGGAAAACATGCAAACCTAGGGTCTTTAGGTACATGGACATCCTATACTTCCAAACATCAATGTTGGAAGGGTCAAAACTAGGTGGGGTCATGAAGTCCATGGCATAAACTAAATATGTGCAAACAATCAAATGCAAATGTAGATTAGCAAGCAAATGGATCACTCCTAGGATGTTAAGCCTAAGTATCAGGAGCACTAGCTCTGATACCAATTGAAAAACACCTAGAGGGGGGGTGAATAGGTGTAAGTGCTAATCTAAGAAACTAAATACAAACTAAGTGCGCTAAATGCGGAAGCTAATGCAAATTATGCACAAACTAATACAATACAACAAGTGTAGCCGAATTCCCCTTGCGAGGCTCTGGACTAACTCCCCTTGATTCCCCTTTAAATGGGTTGAGGTGCTATGTGAAGCTCTTGTTGGATTAGTATAAGTTAGGCGCACACACACAAGCAATCCAAGCAATGTGCACACACAATCAAGCCAAGCAATCAAGGATATAGCAATATGAAAATGCAAGGCAACACAAGCAATAAGATATGGCAATATGAATTATGCTCAACACAGGCAAATATGATATGATGATGAGTATGATGCTTTGCACAAAGTAAATGAGAGAGAGTAAGAGAGACAATGGGAGCAATCGCAAACACCGAGATTTGTTTCGAGGTTCGAGCACCTTGCTCTACATCCCCGCCTACACCACCGTGTAGGATTTCCACTATCTCAACTCCCACCGAGGGAACATCTACCGAAGAGGATTTCTTACAACTCTAGGAGTACCTAACTCCTCTCTCAAACAACCACCTCACAACGAGGGGTAAGGCCCGTAGCCAATACAACAACCAATCCACACACCTCTACCGAAGAGGCTCACAACCAAACTCTATCACCTCTACCTAAGAGGGATACAACTCAATCACCCGATCACCTCTACCGAAGAGGGATTCACAAATAAAAGGGTGTTTACAACAAAGAGGTTTACAACAAACAACCTCAAACTCTTCACTTTCCTTTTCTCTTTTCTTTTTCCACAAAAACAAGATCCTAATAGTTTAGGATAGATGATATAGCTCAAGTGTGGAATCAAAGTGTTTTTGGAAACAAGCAACAAAGAAAAACTACTTGGGAAATCTCTTGTATATGATAGAAAATGAAATACCAAATCAAAATCCCAAAACCTAGTTTTCTTTGATTTTCTAAAAACCAAAACAAATAAAGATGAGAAGTTTTAAAGCCCACAAACCCTTTTTGAAACTCTTTTAAACACTACAGAAAATCAGAATTTTTTCTCTTAAAAAACTTGGCCAAAATTCCCAAAGAGATGGGGTTTATATAGCCCCTATACAAAACTAGCCGTTAGGCTGAGTTGGCAGTCTGACAGACTGCCGGTCGACCGGTCCGGTCGACCGCCAACGGTCAGAAAAGTGACCGTTGGGCACTAGCGGTCGACCGGCCCGGTCGACCGAAACATCCTGAGAGTTGAACTCTCAACTCGGTCGACCGGTCCGGTCGACCGACTACAATGTGTAGCCAGCGTGCACGTCTGTGCACATCGGTCGACCGACCCGGTCGACCGGCCACATGGTGCGGTCGACCGGTCCGGTCGACCGAACTGGCCTGGCAGGCACAGTGCAGATCTGCACAGATACGGGATTTGAAAATAGGTCTTTTCACTTAATAAAATCCCATAAAATCACAGTAAATCTAAAAAATAGTTTTAATCACAATAAAAACTGTTTTTCTAAAAACTTGTTTTTCTAAAACTTGTTTTATCATTTTACTTTGATAACCAAACTTGTGATAAAAATTTCAAGACATATATCAATCATATCAATTCATTTTTTGTCTTGCCAATTTTATCAAAAACAAAACTTGTATTTTATCAAACTTTGATTTTTCCAAAACATGAATAGAAACGTCAAAATAAGTTTGTCTATAAGTTAAGCATGTATGTATAAATAGAAAACATCTACTATACATATAAATCATGAAAACTTGTTTTGATCAAACTATTCATGAAAACCAAATATCAAAACATAAAACGTGTGTGTTTGTGCACTTGAGCATATCAACTATACTAAGCTTTACAAATGGATCTAAAACTCATAATCTAAACTAGGATACCTAAGTCTTCTTGACGATCTTCATCTTCAAGTAGACTTGCTCCAAAACTCCGTGATTCTCTAAGTGCAAAGGTATGATCTTTAAGCTTTGGCACCGGAATCATCATGAATAGCTTCCAAACACCTCTTGTTGAAGCTAATCACCAACTAATATCCTGTTAATGATCTGAAACTTAGAAACACAAGAATATTAGTAAACAACTACATGAGTGTTGATCATCATCAAAACTAGAGTGGAAGGCCATTGGGCCAACAATCTCCCCCTTTTTGATGATGACAAAACTCATGGAGTTATATATGCATGGATTAAAGATAAGCTTCAAGGAAGCTCCCCCTTACCTCATGCATAGGGATAAACAATAAATATATGCAATGAATATTAAACATGAAACATGCGTATGCATAAACAATAAATGGTTCTAGATATCAAATGGAATATTCAAACAAAATAAGCTCTAGATACCAATTACAAAGCAAACTCTATATATCAATTAAACTTAATATTCTTGAGATTAAAACATAATATATGCATAAACATAAGCATGCATATAATATAAAACACAAATACTTCTCCCCCTTTTTGTCAATCATCAACAAAGGGGTAAACAATCAAAACCATAGATAAAATGAGGGGTAAAAATCTTTCTTCCCCTTTATGTCAAACAAAACAATGCAAACAATGTTCTCCCCCTTTTTGTCTAAAACAAAAACAAAATCAATAAGGGGTGACTACAAACATGATATCAATTAAAGATATGTCAATGAAGCATCTTGATACCAATAAACAAGAATCAATATATGTTATATGCTATATACATTCATGAAGAGGAAGACGCTAAGTTAGCTTCCCTACACATATGCATTACATGAAGAAGGGATGACAAGCCCCAATTCACATAACACATATTATGTAATGCATAAGAGGAGATGTGAAGCTCCCCCTACACACGTATATCATATAAAGAAGAGTTGTCAAGCTCCTCAATTTATAATATACTCAACATGAATCTATATGTAAGAGAGATGTTAAGCTCTCCTTGCATATAGGAAATACAAATCAAAACTTTGAATATTTTCTTTAAACAAAATTTTGAAAATACCAATTATAATTAAACATAACAAATTACCAATTGTAAAACAACATAACAAATTTTGAATGTTGATATCATATGTTCAAAATAACAACTTTTGATCATAAAGAGTGGGAGTACAAATACCAATTGAAATACAAAATCAAATTTTCTCCCCCTTTATGAGATACAAACTAAAGACATGCATAGTCTTGATAACAATTTAAAAGTAATCAATTTAAACAAAATTGAAACTCAAGCACTAGCATAAACACAAACATATATATGTATGAAAGATAGATACCAATAGAAATTGATATACTTGGAATTTAAAGCATACATACATACAAAACATATATGAGTATACAAGAAGATCAAAATGATACCAATTGAAAGAGTTCAATGATACCAATTGACATAACAATAAGTTCAAGTGTATACATCATATTATCTACCACCCAATCATAATTCAAGTTTTAAAGATTTTCAATTTAGGGCATACATGAACATGATCTCCCATCCTACCGCCCTTTGAAGGTAGGGGTTTTCAAAGATAGATTTGAAAATGTAGTTTTGTTTGAAAATCACTACCAAAATGAAGAACACCGCAACTAGTTAAATGGAAAACTTGTTAACTAGCACGAAATCCTTCAAGCAAGGAATAAAACAAAAATGAAATTCACATGATAATCATCACTCTAACCATAAAGCATAACTCATGAGAAACAAAACATGAGCAATAGAAATGAGTGTACAAATAATATGTGAAGATCATAACCATGAAAAATATTTCATTAAGCTCAATTATTCCTTAAAACACGAAATCATCAAAACTATCTAATCTTCAAGGCATATGTATGTCTAATACAAACTAATGTATACATACATATCCAAAACATAAAGAGTCCACAAGATATATGCATTAAGGCACGTGGCTCAAAAAGGATACTCATGTATAGTCAATAGTTTGGATAAGATGGACATATACATGAAGTTAAATATTGACATATAAACATGAAAACATGTAAGGCTAAATTTTCATCAAAGCAATTTTCATTTCAAGGTATATGTATGATTTGTCAACACAAGAAGTATACATACATATCCCTTAAACACACTTTGAGTCCATAATATAGATTTGCATGAAGGGCAAATGACTCAAGGGGTATACATGTATATCTTCAAGTTTGGCAATACAAACATATACATGAAGTGAAAAAACTCATAAAACAAATCCAAAATGAGAATACAAGTTTAAAATGTATGAATCATCAAAACTAGACTATACTAGCACATCTAATGGGTTCAAATAAGCATTCAATTCAAACATATATAGATTTATTTGTGGCCCACTATATGTACAAGTATAAATCCTAGTCTTAATGAAAACTAACATCTAAACAAGTAATCTTAACATGAAGCATCAAAACAAGATAAAAATCATCATGATAAAACTAAAACATGATTATTATGTAAATTCACATGTATTAGATTCATGATGTACATTATAGTTTAAACAAAAAGTGAGAACACTAAGTATGGGTTCATATAAGCAAGTGTGTCTCAAATACTATACATGTATGTCAAGGATCTAATAAACATGGCATGTACATACTAATCCATAGACAATGAAAACATGCTATAAAACAAATGAATATGAAAGCATGTAAATAAATAATAAGGAGTTAGGAATCGTTACCAAAACCTAGAAGGCAACTCTCCTTGTCTCCAAAACTTGGTGGTCCTCTCCACCATCTCTTCCCTTGAAAGTGATGCATCCAATAGATTTCCTTTAAGTCCGGAACGCATCCACTCCAAGGTGTCATCACTCTCACGTCATGTGAGAGCCCACACCTACATCAAAAATAATAGGAGGGGTGGTCTTTGGTACCCATATCTTCTTGGGTCCATGGGGTTAGTACCTTCTCTAACCCAAACAAAATTCTTTGCTAAATTTGAAACATTTAATCTATCATAACAAAATTTAGCAAGGTGGCCCTTACGTCCACAATGTGTACAAGTGTACACATGAGCATACATGTGTTGATGGTGTCCGTGAGGAGCATGTGTATGCCGTGGAGGGTGTGCATGCATAGAAGTTGGAACTTGTTTCTTTCGAACCAAGGATTCCAAGCGTGTATGGTTCTTAGCACATTGGCTCATAGTGGAGCCCAAACAATCTACTCTCTTCTAAGCATACAAATATCATCATTAATCTTAGAAGAAGAGGTACATGCATTAGGTAGTCTAGATGATGAGGCTACACTAGCATGGCAAACATGAGCATCAATCTTTTTATGCAAAACCTCATTTTTCTTCAAACAAGCATTTAATTCATTTGAAATGGAAATAATTTTATTTTTCAAATCAACATTCTCTTTTAAAACAAAATCAATTTTTGAAGACAAGTTTTCATTTTTCTTCAAAAGAACATGGCAATCATTTTTATTTTTCAAAAAGTTATTTTCTTTAAGTGCAAGATCAAGTTGAGATTTTAATGAATCCCTTTCATTATAGACCTTAACCTTTTCTTGCAAAACACAATCAAGTCTAGAATGCAAACACTTATTTTCTTGTTCAATTCCTAAACTCTTCTTTTTTAACAATTTATATTTTTCTATCAATTTTTCACAAACAATGGAAAGTTCTTCATTCAAAGCATGAGGATCAACATAATCATTTGAAGAACTGGCACAATCATTACTATCTAGTTGAGATTCCGAATGTACCTCAAGGGAGTCATTCCCTTGGACCCTGTAGCATATAGAGTTGGATTCTCCACTAGATTCCTCTTCTTGATTTGGACTTGAAGCTTGGAGGTGGTGGTTGTAGTCAACTTGTTCCACACTGCAAAAGCGGAATCAAGATTAGAAACACACATAAGATAATCTTTAGGTAATGTGCTTCTAATAGCCTCTAGGGCTTGTGCATTGGCCCCTATATGATTGCAATCACCAAGATAACATCTCTTGGTGGCCGCAAGGAAAACATGCAAACCTAGGGTCTTTAGGTACATGGACATCCTATACTTCCAAACATCAATGTTGGAAGGGTCAAAACTAGGTGGGGTCATGAAGTCCATGGCATAAACTAAATATGTGCAAACAATCAAATGCAAATGTAGATTAGCAAGCAAATGGATCACTCTTAGGATGTTAAGCCTAAGTATCAGGAGCACTAGCTCTGATACCAATTGAAAAACACCTAGAGGGGGGGTGAATAGGCGTAAGTGCTAATCTAAGAAACTAAATACAAACTAAGTGCGCTAAATGAGGAAGCTAATGCAAATTATGCACAAACTAATACAATACAACAAGTGTAGCCGAATTCCCCTTGCGAGGCTCTGGACTAACTCCCCTTGATTCCCCTTTAAATGGGTTGAGGTGCTATGTGAAGCTCTTGTTGGATGAGTATAAGTTAGGCACACACACACAAGCAATCCAAGCAATGTGCACACACAATCAAGCCAAGCAATCAAGGATATAGCAATATGAAATAATGCAAGGCAACACAAGCAATAAGATATGGCAATATGAATTATGCTCAACACAGGCAAATATGATATGATGATGAGTATGATGCTTTGCACAAAGTAAATGAGAGAGAGTAAGAGAGACAATGGGAGCAATCGCAAACACCGAGATTTGTTTCGAGGTTCGAGCACCTTGCTCTACATCCCCGCCTACACCACCGCGTAGGATTTCCACTATCTCAACTCCCACCGAGGGAACCTCTACCGAAGAGGATTTCTTACAACTCTAGGAGTACCTAACTCCTCTCTCAAACAACCACCTCACAACCGAGGGGTAAGGCCCGTAGCCAATACAACAACCAATCCACACACCTCTACCGAAGAGGCTCACAACCAAACTCTATCACCTCTACCTAAGAGGGATACAACTCAATCACCCGATCACCTCTACCGAAGAGGGATTCACAAATAAAAGGGTGTTTACAACAAAGAGGTTTACAACAAACAACCTCAAACTCTTCTCTTTCCTTTTCTCTTTTTCTTTTTCCACAAAAACAAGATCCTAATAGTTTAGGATAGATGATATAGCTCAAGTGGGAATCAAAGTGTTTTTGGAAACAAGCAACAAAGAAAAGCTACTTGGGAAATCTCTTGTATATGATAGAAAATGAAATACCAAATCAAAATCCCAAACCTAGTTTTCTTTGATTTTCCAAAAAACCAAAACAAATAAAGATGAGAAGTTTTAAAGCCCACAAACTCTTTTTAAAACTCTTTTAAACACTACAGAAAACCAGAATTTTTTCTCTTAAAAAACTTGGCCAAAATCCCCAAAGAGATGGGGTTTATATAGCCCCTATACAAAACTAGCCGTTAGGCTGAGTTGGCAGTCTGACAGACTGCCGGTCGACCGGTCCGGTCGACCGCCAACGGTCAGAAAAGTGACCGTTGGGCACTAGCGGTCGACCGGCCCGGTCGACCGAAACATCCTGAGAGTTGAACTCTCAACTCGGTCGACCGGTCCGGTCGACCGACTACAATGTGTAGCCAGCGTGCACGTCTGTGCACATCGGTCGACCGACCCGGTCGACCGGCCACATGGTGCGGTCGACCGGTCCGGTCGACCGAACTGGCCTGGCAGGCACAGTGCAGATCTGCACAGATACGGGATTTGAAAATAGGTCTTTTCACTCATAAAAATCCCATAAAATCACAGTAAATCTAAAAAATAGTTTTAATCACAATAAAAACTGTTTTTCTAAAAACTTATTTTTCTAAAACTTGTTTTATCATTTTACTTTGATAACCAAACTTGTGATAAAATTTCAAGACATATATCAATCATATCAATTCATTTTTGTGTCTTGCCAATTTTATCAAAAACAACTTGTATTTTATCAAACTTTAATTTTTCCAAAACATGAATAGAAATGTCAAAATAAGTTTGTCTATAAGTTAAGCATGTATGTATAAATAGAAAACATCTACTATACATATAAATCATGAAACTTGTTTTGATCAAACTATTCATGAAAACCAAATATCAAAACATAAAACGTGTGTGTTTGTGCACTTGAGCATATCACTATACTAAGCTTTACAAATGGATCTAAAACTCATAATCTAAACTAGGATACCTAAGTATTCTTGACGATCTTCATCTTCAAGTAGACTTGCTCCAAAACTCCGTGATTCTCCAAGTGCAAAGGTATGATCTTTAAGCTTTGGCACCGGAATCATCATGAATAGCTTCCAAACACCTCTTGTTGAAGCTAATCACCAACTAATATCCTGTTAATGATCTGAAACTTAGAAACACAAGAATATTAGTAAACAACTACATGAGTGTTGATCATCATCAAAACTAGAGTGGAAGGCCATTGGGCCAACAGAGGTCTGTTTAGAAACAATCCGGGTTCACTGTCTGCTTGCTGGATCAGTGGAGTCCAAGTTGCTTCCCTGTCCCTCGGAGATGGGTGAAAACTGGTCTTCAGCTCGTCTGTCACTTGTCTTTTGTAAATGTCAACAAGTTTAGACATTGTTCGGACCAATAAGAATCTTGTCTTTTTTAAGTGTCAACAAGACCCCTTCAAAGTTTTCGAAAGTCTGCAATGGATCAGACTTCGAAATACTTTGAACTGCTTTGATCGGTGGTATGTGAAGTACGAACGTCGCCATGGTGGTTGAGTTCAGCTTCGCTTTGAATCCTGCTTTGGGATGTAGACTTGCCGAGGAATCATTAGATTCGCGTCTGGGTAGCTTCGCGGCTAGGTAGGTTCGCTCTGGAACATCTGTTGCTTTCCCAAGGCCAACTGCTGTGAGCCGGTTACGAGAAGGATTACTTCTTCTCTCGCACTGATCGAGGGAGATATTCTCCCCTTGTGCATTTCCGAGGGAGGATATTCCCTTTCTTCAAGGCGCCATGAGTGCCTTTATGAGGGAGACGTTTCTTCCTTTGCACGGTTCCAAGGGAAACCGTCCCTTTTCTCAAGGCGCAATAAATGCCTTAAATGCGCTCGTGCTTCCACGCTTGAGGCGGCAGCGCTCAGGCCATGGGGCCTATAAATAGGACACTTGAAGTCCTCTGAAGAGAAGTGATCTGCTCTTCTCCTCTTCTCTTGGTTGAGAGAGATACTCAGATCTCTGAAGTAGTGAGAATGCCCACTCTGGTCATTATCCGGCCAAGGACCGGTAAATCTCGATCATCCAAAGACTTTACCAATAAACTTTAGGGAGTTCATCTCCTTAACTTAGCTTTAACGGCTGCTTCAGGGATTAGTTTCCCTTGTTATTTATTTTGCCATTGGCTGATTGCATGTTAAGGATTTCAGTATAGCTTTCCAACGACGCTATCATCTTGACTTGATTAGAGAAAGATCACTGCATGTTAAGTCCACTACACAGGCAGAACTTGGGACTTAGTTTCTTCAAAGTTAAGCCAGTCTTGCCATATAGGTGGGGCTAAGACTATGTCCCACAGGATCAGTTTGACTCAGCCATATAGGCGAGGCTAGGACTTGGCGTTTGCTGAGCTAGCCCATCATTGCTGTGCAAGCGAGGCTTATCCTCTGCTTTAACTGAAATCGGATTGCTTCGCCTCAAAGAATTTGACTTAGCATTTTTGCAGCTTCTCCGGTGTTTAACTGCTAACTTGTTTCAGTTTGCATTGCAGTGAGCTATGTTCGCCAATTTTGTGACTTGTCGAAAGAAATCAGGAAATTTCCTCTTGCTTTTCCAGTTGAGACTTTACCCTTAAGCAGGAGGAACTAACTGGGGCAGCCGATGTGTGTCCCAGAGGCTGTTGGCAGTCGCTTATCTGAGATGATCCACTTCGAGGCGAGGCTGGTAGCCGGTTATCAGAGATGATCCACTCTGGGAAAGCGGACGTCACCTGTAAGGTCGCGGATCTTCCCATTGCCAATTTTCATCAAAGAAGATCCAACCTGCTGGTGGCGATCAGTCCTTTGCCAATTTTGATTGCGGAAGGTTCAACTTCCTGGTGGCACAATCTGTCCCGGTGGTACCTTCTATCATTATGTGAAGGATTACGGCTTTGTGCAGGAGGAAGACCTTTCGTGTCCTTGGTTTCGCTTGGAAGTAGATAAGACCACTTGTATGCCTCTTGAGCAAATGATTCTGTTGTATGAAACACAACCTTGATGTAGTATCTATGTACCTTCCCTTTTAAATCAATGAAAGTTCATTTTCTGCTCATCTGGTTTTTGTTTGCCTTCATCTTAAACTTGGCTAGCGGAGCTAAACTCCATGCGGGTTAAAGATAGGACCCTTTTGAATCCAGAATAAGCTTTCAATGAAGCTATCATATCTGCGAAGTTCGGCCTATGCCTTCAGCGAAGCTAAGGCAATCCTTCTGGCAAAATCATTGATGTATTGTGCGAAGTCCGCATTTTAACTCGTGGCGAAGTTAGCCCTTAGTGGGGCTGAATCAGCGCTTCTCGGGAAGGCGCTTTAGGCGTCGTTTCAAATTAATTCAAAACGACAGCCTGTACTCTTTTCGAGGCGTCGTTTCAGGCGATCATCGGCCTATAAAAGCCCGGTCGGGCTGAGAGAGAAAATCATCATTTCTCTTTGAATTTTTCAGAGTACTTGACTCTTCTTCTTCTTTCTTTTCTCCTTATTCAAGAGTTCAAGAACTTCCGTAGTTCTTCAATGGCGCCCAAGAGACGAGCGGGGAAAGAAGTGGCAACTTCTGCAGCGGAGGGTCCTTCTCTTCCTCCGGTCATCGAATGACCAATTGCCGGTAAGGGACTCCCCATTTTGATTAGAGACTGTCGTCTCTCTTTTAAAGCCGATGTTTGGCTATCTTTGGATGAATCCATAATGATCGAGCATGATCTGTTATTGTTAGGGAATCCATTTCCCTGCATTTCCCTTATTTTCTCGAACGGGAATTCCAGAACTGAAGAGTTCTTCTTTAAGCTTCTAAGCGAAGCTATCCCTTAGACTGTCTTCATCCTGTTGAACAACAGGATATGGATCTGTCCCTTCAATCATGGCCGCAAAGGGTTAATAATAATGTTTGACCATAATGCCCTTTTGACGAAGTTAGTCCTCAGGGCTGTGTCACCTTCTGCTTAAGCTTTTTGAAGCGAAGCTAGCACTTGGACATTTTCTGCGGAATGCGGACTTTACTGTAACTGCGAAGCTGTCACCTTGTTAGCTTCGTTCAGAGAGCGAGGCTATGCCTTGGTGAAACTTGTGTCTTTGTGTTCGCTTGGCTGATGAACTAATCATGATTCTTCTTTGCTTCTGCAGTGCACTACACTCCTGGTCCTTCGAACAATCTATTTGGGATGACCAGGGGATTGGACGGCAATATCAGCCTGCAATTCCAAGGGCAGGCTTCTCTGTTTAGTGAGCGGAGCTCTCTCGTTCGAGACACGCTTATTTATGGTGGTGATCAATACACCACGAGGAGTATTTTGACTACGGCTCCCCTTGAAGATATTGACCGTCGAACTTATAGGAAGCCTGACTTCATGTTCGGGGATGCAGCACCAGATCCTGATCACCAACTACTGGCAGGGGAAGGGCAGTGGATTTTCCAGTTGGATGGTGAGAAGTTCTACCTTCCGTCCAACAAGCGTCATTTTTCTTTGTCTTCCTTCCAATGCGCGACACAGGCTCGGAAGATGTCGTGGGAAGTGAGCCGAAGTACTGACTCTGTCCACATAGGAAAATTGATGCTTCAGTCTTCTGGTTATGCAAGAGCGGGGCCTCCTCGTTGCATAATGGGTCTACATCCTGGGAAGTGTCGCGAGAAATCCCAGTGGGAGAAAATCCTGCAGTGGCGCTGACCTTTGGCAACCAATTCTGCAAGGTCAATGGGAACTACCTAGCCACTGACTTCAGGACTCTAGGCTGGATTCACCCTCCGAAGGCATGGTGGAGGGATTTAACTACATATATCCTTGCTCATTTCGAGGAGGATTTGGAGAGGCTGAACCTCCATGAGGCCGTCCGGGCGACCTGTCACGGTATTGAGATCAACGTGGCGTGCTTCTACGCCATCTTTGAATTCTATTGCCCAGCTTCAGGGACTTTCTTCACCCCTGTTGGTGAATTGGGTATGGCCTTGCATGAGATGTGGGAAGTCTCTGCTCTGCCTTTTGGATCTCTTCCATATGAGGAATACTTCCCGTGCGAGGCAGAATTGGCACTTCTGGAGAAGCAGGAGCCCACTTTGTTTGAGACCTATAGGGAATTAATGTGCCACTTGTACATTTGCTCCAGTATGCATGGGGGCAGCAAGGGAACCTCCTGTAGCTTGAAGAGCTAGGGGGATTATTTGTTCCCAGATATGGAGAACACTCCTGAAGCGACTCACTGTGGAGTTGCTGATGAAGACATCTTTAACCGGATGCAAAAGCACTTCCAAGGGGATCTAGTTGTGAAGGAAGACGATGGTCCTTATGAGAAGGGTATGTCCTTCGGAGTTTCCATCATCAGGCTCGCCGGCCGATGTCCCGGAAGGCACTATTGGCTGGTTTCTTAATAGTCTGGCTAAAGAGGTGCGTGGTGCCGTCTTCTTCGGGTGACGTCGTTCATCCGAATGTTTTGCTGCTCGCTATTTGTTTGGTTTATGGTCGTCCTCTGGGTCTTCTTCCAGCCATGGTGTGCTGCATCCAGAGAGGCCTTCATGCATTAACGGAGGCTTTTTGCAGGCCACCAGCAACGAAGCGTGGGAAGGGGGCCACTTCGCCTTGCGACGGTCCTAATCCCAGGATAGGTCTGTCGTACACTTATTTAATGGCGTGGTTCGCCCTGCACTGTCCCTCTTTGATTGAAGCTGGAGAGGACCCCCCGCAAGGTGTTCGAATGGCGCTTCTCCGCCGATTCGAAGGACGCTCGTGGCAGAAAACTTACGTGGCTGAGGCTCATAAATTGGTACGTCGCTATAACGTCTATAGTCTCTTTCGCTGTTTTCCCCATATTCGGGGTGCAGGCTATGAGGAAGAGTTCAAAGATGCGGGGGGGGGGGGGCAGTCGTCCCTAAGTCGGGGAGTTTTTGAGTGGCTGGTCAGCATCCGGCCTTCACATCTATTATACCGGAGCGAGGACACCTGCTACTTGGAGCCCTATGTTCCAAGTCGGTTTGCTCGGCAGTTTGGATATGACCAACTGTATGTGGGCAACCCAAATCTCCATCTGGCTTTCATGGGGAGTCTCATTGATGGAGCCCGTGCCTGGCGATTCTTCATTGCAGGCTGTACTGGGGCGCGGCTGCGTACGCCTTTGAGGACTCCCAATCTTCTAATGACCCTGTGCTTCTGCCAGTGGTATGCAACTTCCAACTCCACACCCCTTGGATTCAAGGCTAACAGCTCTGGTGTGAAGTTAATTTCTCAGCGGCTGAAGCGAAAGGTCTCTGAGAAAAGGGAAGGTAAGAGGGTTCGCGTCCCAGGCATGGAGGAATTCGTTGTTATGGATGACAGCGAAGCCTCGGATGCAGAAAGTCCTCGCTTTGAAGCGGAGACAGGTGCCGGGACTCCTGCAGCTGGTTCTGGCGTGATGGGGACAGTTCCCCCAAGACATGTAGAAGAAGTGGAGGAGGAAGGTTCTGTGCCCTCTCAAGCACGGACGGACAGGTGGATCTCGTAGGAAGCGGTTGGTGAAGAAGCCCCGTTACCAAGCTCCTACAATTGTCGTAGAGGGTGAACCCTCTGCAGCGTTTCCTCCTGCTACCCCATTAGTAGTTGAACCGTCGGTTGCTGAACCGACTACTAGCGAAGTTGCTCCGGACTTAGGTAAGATCAGCTTCGTCTTTGTAATATATCTTCTATGTGTTCCGGACCGCTTATTATCTGCTTCGTGATGTAGGAGCTGAGGCGGTGACGAGCCCGAGAGCTGAGGCCGTCGGAGAACAAGAGGAACATTATGATCCTCTGTTCGCTTACAACGAGGGTGATGAGGCCGGCTATTTTGCCGTCCCGGAGGAATCCGGAGGTGATGCAGCTGACATTGGTCCTTCGGGCGCTGGGACTTTCAAGGGAAGTCCTGTAGCGTCAAGCTCTTTTGGGTGGTCCACGGAAGATTCAGCAAGCGAAAGCGGGCCGGCCATTCGTGTTGACTCCGCAAAGGACTTTCCAATGGAGCCCGTAGAAACTGATGCGGCTGCCAAGATGTTTGAGGCGACATCATCCTTGGTATTGTTCCGACCTTTTTGGCTTTTACTATTTATTGTGTCTTGTCTAAACACAATTTCGTTGCAGATGTTCCGCCTCGGGGTGCGTCAACTTCAAGGGAACCAGACGATCTTCCCGAGGGGTCAAGGGGTGACATGAGCACTTCGACCGCGGCGGATGCTGCTTTGTTGGACGCGCTGTATGGTGACCTGCCCCCATATCGGCCTGAGCTAGCCGAAGGAACAGAGGTTGAAGGGGTGGTACTCCCGGAGGTGTCCTCACTCCCAACTATATCAACGAGTGAGGCGCCGTCAGTTGTGCCAGGTGCGGAGCTGAGAGTGATTACAAGCCCTACTTCCCCAACCCTGGTGGTTGAGCCTGCTGTTCAGGAGATGGTCACTAGTCCTACCTCAGCGGTGGCTAGTGTACTGGTTTCAATGAAGACTCCGCCGAGATCACCGATGACCTGTCATGCTGCTGCAGCCAGTGTTCCCGCCGTTCCTTCCACAGTAATGTCAACCAGGCTGGTGGATTTTTCTGAGGCTGTCCGTCTACCAAAAGTGGCCGAGGTTGAAAATGATTTTATAGGTGACATAGTTGATAGCTTTTATAAAGTCTTGAAGCGATCCATCGATCTTGTCTTGAAAGGCTCGACTATGCCATTTTCTACATTAAAGGTGGTCATTCCCGCAGTATTGAAAGTATTCAGGACTTTGGAGGGGATAACCAGGCCGCTGCATTAGAGCTACTGTAGACCAATTTGAGAGGACGTAGAGGAATGGCGCCGTCTTAGCCTCTCAGACCTGGAGTCTTCAGTTAATGAGCAGATTGCGAATCTTGTCGTTCAAATGCATGAAGCCCGTCTTGCTGCTCAGGAAGCCGCTAAGGCTATTTCTTCGGACTTGAAATCCTTGGAGACAAGGAGGATAGAGCTCGGGGACTCTATCGATGCTTCTAGCAGTGCTCTTCTTGACGCTGAAGATAAAATTGAAAAGGCCAAGGAAATGATCAGGAAGGCAAATCTTCTCTTATCCAAGGCTGAACCTGTACGTCTTGAAGAGATTGCGCGGCTTGAGCAACTCAAGGCTCAGAGTGATGAGCTTTCGTGGCAAGAGCTAGCTCAAAGGGCAAGCTTGGGTGAAGTTGAATCTCGCTTGGCCCAGACGGCGAGTTTTAATAAGGCTGAGCTGAGGTCGCAGGCGCTTGTCCGGGCTGCTGACGATAGGAGGATGAGGCTGGCCTTCCTTGAAGAACGGATCAGATCTTATGACGTACGCTTATAGCTTGTAATATATGTGCCTTCATGTATCCCTTCTTCTCGAACTCAATAAAAATAATTTTGTTTTGACTCCCCTGTCGAATCTCTAACTTGCCTTATCTGCTGAGTTGTCATTTCCAAGTTGTATTGCAGTCATTTGAGAACATAGTCCTTACTGGACTAAAAGATGAGACTTGGCTATCTGCCGGTTCAGAGGTCGCAATGACGTAACCGATTAAGAAGCCACCAAGCTCAAAATTAGCCTTTATGGGGCTAAAAGGGTAATACTTGTCTTTTGTA